>JAOQML010039855.1:0-10775 GCA_027568935.1 Erythroxylum urbanii
GATGTGATCAAAGTGATACTTCTGAGCTTGTGTGATACTGCTGATTCTGTGAAATTATGAAATATTTGTGATATGTTGAGTGTATGGATAAGTGAACTATGCCTAATGTGTTGTATGAATTGAGTGGACCATCGATGATGGTTACCTCACTGAGTTCGCAAACTCACACAACATTGCAACATATTTTTTAGGACCGGGATTAGACTCCTAGCTCCAGAGGGACTTCTCTGACTGTGTAGATCAGATTGACGAGGGAGGTCATGGCTCACAGGTCGGTCAGCTGGGATTTCTGGATTTTTGGGATGACCTAGCTAGGTTTTGATGTATTTCTTCCTTTTTCATATAGCATCTGTACTAGGTACGGGCATTATGAATTCTTAGTTATACTCTTTAGATTAACGAATGCTCCTGCTACTTTTATGGACTTAATGAATAGGGTGTTTCGAGAGTACCTAGATAAGTTTGTGATTATTTATATTGATGATATATTAGTGTACTCATGCAGTCATGAGGAGCATCTAGAACACCTTCGAATTGTATTATAGACCCTATGAGAGAACTAGTTATACGTTAAGTTTAGTAAGTGACAGTTTTGGTTAGATAAGTTTGCATTCTTGGGTTACGTCATCTTAAATAGGGACTTAATGTAGATCTCCAAAAGAATAAAGTTGTTACTAATTAGAGACCTCCTATTAGTGTGATGGAAGTTAGGAGCTTCCTTGGATTGCCAGGCTATTATAGGAAATTCGTTGAAGGATTTTCCATAATGGCAACCTCATTGACTAAGCTGACGTAAAAGAGGAGAAGTTTGACCGATCAAATGCTTGTTGACAAAGTTTTGATGAACTGAAAGAAAGATTGACAACTGCTCCTATACTCACATTACCGATGGGTATTGATTGATTTGTTATGTATAGTGATGCCTCGAGATAGAGGTTAGGGTGTGTTCTCTTGCAAAATGATAAGGTTGTAGCCTATGCTTCTAGGCAATTGAAGAAGCATAAGCAGAACTACCACAACTATGATCTAGAGTTAGGAACAGTAGTTTTTGCAGTAAGAATTTGGAGGCATTACTTATATGACGTTCCCTGTAGGATTTCACAGATCAAAGAAGTTTACAATATTTGTTCACTCTTAAGGAACTAAACATGAGATAAAGGAGATAGTTGGAGTTAATAAAATATTATGATTGTACGATCGAGTACCACCTCAGAAAAGCCAATGTAGTGACTGATGCCTCAAGTAGATAACATACCACTTCAATAGCATAACTGAAGACGATATATCTTCCACTTCTAGTAGAAATGAGGTCTCTAAGAGTGAGATTGGATATGATAGACTCAGGGGCATTAATTGTCACCTTTTATGTTCACCCCAATTTTGTGGATCATGTTAGAGAGGAAATAGGATCCACATTTGATGAAGTTGAAGACTGATGTTAAGACTAGACAAATAATAGATCATACAATCAAGGAAGATGGTATAGCAATGAGGGGGCAGTGATTATGTGTACTGGATATAGGAGACTTAAAGAAAGAGATCTTAGAGGAAGCTCACTCCTCATCTTAGGATATGCATCCGAGTAGCAAAAAAATGTACCACACTCACAAAGAACACTATTGGTGAAGATGGATGAAGAAGGAAAAAGTAGAGTTCCTTTCCAAGTGTCTAACCTATCAACAGGTAAAAGCAGAACATCAAAAGCCTAAGAGATTAATGTAGCCCCTCCTTATCACAAAGAGGAAGTGGGAGAAGATTATTATGGACTTCGTAGTAAGAACTTTATGGAGTCAGAGTGGGTACGATGCTATATAAGTGACAGTGGACATGTTAACAAAGTCCACACATTCCCTTCTAATCAAGAATGATTATCCCTTAAATAGGTTAGCCTAACTTTATGTGGATGAGATAATGAGACTCCATGGTACAATGATTTCTATTGTCTCAAACTGTGACCCTAGGTTTACATCAAGATTTTGGCCTAACTTACAAAAAACCTTAGGTATATGCTTGAAGTTTAGCACTACCTTGCACCCTAAAATGGATGGACAGTCAGAGAGGACTATACAAACACTTAAGGATATGCTTAGGTCCTGTGTCGTGGAGTTTAGTGGGAGTTGGGACACGCACCTACTACTAATAGAGTTCGCGTACAATAATAATTATTAGGCCAACATTGGCATGACCCCTTATAAGGCACTTTAAGGAAGAAAATGTAGAACTCCAATATGTTGGGATGCGGTAGGTGAAAGGAAACTGATAGGTCCCAAACTTGTACAAGTGACAACAAATAAAATTTAAGTTATTCAGAACAAATTAAAGATAGCCCAAGATAGGCACAAAAGCTATACGAATAATCACCATAAGGATCTTGAATTTGAAATTGTAGATACAATATTTCCCCTTGAAAAGTTGTACTTAAGTTTGGGAAACATAGTAAGCTAAGTCCGTGTTACATAGGATCATATGAGATCATAGAAAGAATTGGGTTAGTGGCGTATCGATTGAAGCTAGCAGATGAGCTCGCAAGAATTCACAACATCTTGCATGCATTTATGCTTCAAAAGTACCTAGCGGACTCTTTGCATGTAATCACAAAACAATCAGTGAACTTAAAGGAAGATTTGACTTTCGAGAAGGAACCAGTACAAATCCTTGATCACAGAGAACAAGTTCTGTGTAATTAGATCATTCCTTTGTTAAAGTACTGTGGAGGAATTATGCAGTAGAGGAAGCTATATGGGAGCTTGCAAGGACAAAATTTTTTTAAGGAGGGTGATTGTAAAGCAATGAACTTTTCCTTTCATTTAAATATAATTTTTTTTATTTTCGATAAATAGTATTTTTAGATGAATAGTAAATTTGGATGAATAGTATTTTTTCTTGAATACTAATTTTAGGGACCCAATCTCAAAAAAATTGAAAATATATATAATAGGTATTAGAGTCTAATGATATTGAAACAGATCGAAAATAAATCCAATCGTATGGATTTTTTAGGATTAAAATGCCTTTTTTGGAAAATAATAGGTATTAATGATTTTAAACCCATTGATTTTTTAAAATCATCCAGTCAATAAATATTGACCCTAATTAGATTATTTCATGGTCAATTTAATGATAAGATGGTTGTGGAATATTTTCGAAATTTAATTCGATTAGTTGGTGAATTAAATTAGTTAAAGGGCAATTTGGTCTTTTTGTATAAAAATGGTATTAGTGGATTAATGAATCAAACTTAATGACCAATTAGAGGATTTCTTAAGGATTAAGAGTCATTAATTACATGGTGATGAATCATATGACCAATGAGAAAATTACATGTGTGTGATGAGTCATTAGAGATGACCAATAAGAAAGTGACATGCGTAATGCATTAAAAGAGTATAAAAAGCAAAATTTACTTACAAATTGCTTCATTTGGAGAGTTAACAGTGAGAGTGACCATGAGAGTGAAAAAAAAGGAAAAGGAGAAACCAAGGTCACATTCGGCTAAGGAGAAGAGGAAGAAGAGGGCTGTCATTTTTGATGGATTTGGATAGTGATTTGGAGGAATTTTTATCAAGTCTAAGTGCTATCAATTACCCAAGAGATTAAAAGAAAAAGTGGTAAGTTTTCCTAGCTTAAGTTATTAGTTTTGCGAGTTTTTTAGTGGGATGAATTTATTTAAAATCAATGGTAGTTTTTGACTTATCATGGAGTAAAAAATAAGCTTGGACATATTTAAGGGTTTAAAGGTAAGAAAGTAAACCAAGAAATCAAGCTGGAAAGAATTGGTCAAGGTTAGGGTTTTGTGATTAAAAAATTTGTTTGATTTCATTTTATGAGTTTGAACTTCAATTCATATATATAGGAAGCTAATTAGTGTGTTGAAAATAAACATGAAATTGATTGGTGGCTTAGATGATAAATTTGGACTAGGTGAAGTTTATGTAAGTTTGAGGATTTTTGTGGTTAAATAGTTAGGGATGATATTATATTAATTGAATAATGTTATAGGTTTTAAAACATGTGATTGTGATATGATATGTTAAGAAAATAGAAGGACAATTGATATGTATCAATTTGGCCAAGCTAGTAAATTGTTAGAGATAAGTTGCCATTTTTAGTTTGATGTATTTGGATGATGCTTGGCATGAATCTCAGTTGAATTGTGTTGAAAAGTTGGAAAGAAAATGAAATGATAATATACATATATGTGTGATGAGGACAATTCAGCTTAAAAGGATACGTAGTTGTTAGTGTGAATTGTTGAAGTTTAATCAATGTGAAAAATCAAATAGAAAAAGTTAGCATTAATAACATTACATATTCATCCATATGGTGAATTAATAGGGTAAGCTAGTGTTTTGAAGAAATTGAAAAATTAGAATGGATAAAAGATGGTTTTTAAGTACTTTTCGAAGCTAAATTTGAAACGGAGAACCATAGATTAGCTTATGAAAGTTAAAGCAAAAATACAATTAGCGTACGTGTTACGCGATTAAACACTAACCTCGAATTCGGTTAAACTAAAAATATAGCCTTATTTTCGTATTTGGAAATAAAAGTTTAAGCAAAATGAGATTTGTGTAAGTAAAGGAGAGGCACAGAATGCATAAACGTGCCTGACGATAAATTTATAAAACAGTGAATGTATTTTAATTGTTTAATAAGAATAAATTCTTTGAAAAAGAATTGATGACATATGATTTTAAATTTTGCATTAAATTATATGATTATGAATTTTATTAGTATTGTTATTCATAAAAATTCCTCCCATAATTGATTTCGAAAGTAATATGAGTTGCTTTTTATTTACTAAGTGGCTTAAATTCTTTGCCAAAAGTTAAGGTACTGAGAAAAATGATTTTTAGCCTATCGTACAATGTTAAGTTTTTATACATGTTATTATACAGGTCAGAGTATTCCGATCATGCATGGTAGTTTTTGGGGGGCAGTTACTAGGAGCGGGTAGTATCATGTTTGTTAGTAGTCCAGTGAGTCACCCTCTGCACTTATGGAGTATATATAGTGCTAGCCAATATTATTATGGGTAAGCGATATAGAACCAACTCCGTGACTACCGATTTATAGCAATTAACCTATTGCAGATAATCGATGTAAAACTAGCTCTATAACTAATAGTTAACTAGTCACGAGTGAGCGATGCATAACTAGCTCCGTGACTTTATGCCTAGGGTACCATATGGTAAAGAAATTAGTGGTGGGCTATGTTGCGTAAAAAAATTTACAAAAATAATAATGCCGCCACAATTTATTTTAAAAGTAATTTGAGAAATTTGGTTTCAGGAAACATATATGTTTTATATTCGTATTGTACTATACGAAATGAAATAAATTTGTTTTAGGGAGGTTTAAATTATTAAATATGATTTGAATAGAAAGTCTAACACTCACTAAACTTGCTTAGTTCACACTTTATTTTCTGTTTTTAAAATAAAACCTCTCAGGTGTGCGCAAGAGCTTCAACAGTAAGGACTCTACCTCACGAGTAGTTAGCTTCATCATGTACTACTATATAGGCATTTTTGCCTTGTAAGTACTTTTTGGGAACTATTGTATATCTATGAATATGTTTTAAATGTATTTTTGTGTAATAATGGATGTATATAAATGTTTTTAAATAAAATGCATGAATATGTTTTAGACTTTTTAAAAGTAATTGATTTAATTGTTTGAGGTTGCTTGTGAGTGAACTTGAAGTCTAAAGTTTGTAATAGAGAATTTGGTGTGAATATAAAAGTGTTTTGAAACTTTTCAGGGACTTTGGAAATTTAACAATATCAAAATGCAGTTGTTATGCTGTCAAAAGTTTTAATAAAATGATTTTAAAGAAAAACTCCATTGTTTACATTTATCAATGTTGAGTTAAGGCTTTTAGTAAAAAGGAAAATAGGTTTAGCTCCACCGAAACTTTCTCACTGGATCATATATCAATTGGAGGGTCACCGTGGGGTGTCGGGTAGGTCACCTAGTCATTTTAGGAGAGGGGCCTGTCAGATTAATAAGTGATTTGACATCTTTAAAAATAGAAGATTTCTTATTTGAATGTTCCAACATTCTAGCAATGTTAATTTTATGAATATTAACTGAGGTTACTTCATATGATAAGGTTGAGAATGTTAACTGTATATGTACTATATTTAGGGGATGCATAATTAAGTGTGCATTCCTCTAAAGTCACTATTCTAATAAAAATAGTTAGGTCCCCCGAACCCCTCGTCAAATATGGAGAGAGCTACTGTGTTGGAATTGAAAATAGAATGAAGTATAGAAATAATAAGGCCAACCTTAGGTAATCTATAAGATGCAAAAATCATATAGAATATGGATGCAAAAAATCCAAGCAGATGAACAGATCAACTTTCGAGCAGTTAAACACAAATTTACATAAAGGGAAGACTTACCAAAAGAGTTTAATGAAGACTGGGGATCGAAGTTATCTTTCAAATATAAAAACCTTATATTCTCTAACTACTAGTTGGAAATCTGGATTAAGCAAGAAGACACTGAGTTAGTACAAAAGAATTAAGTAATTTCATACCTCGAGGTTAGCTTTCACCTAGGATGGGAGTGATCTGTGACTCCTCTAAGAGAAAGCTAATGACTACTTATTGTAAAACAACCAAAGGTAAAAAGAAGAAGAAAAGGTGAGAAGCAAGACAGAGGAACTCATATCTGACAATTGAACTAGCTCGGAGAAGATCGTTTACCTTCTTTATATAATTATCTTCCTCAAGATGCACTAATTGTACAAATTGATGCAAGCAACGATAAGTGGGCTGGATGCCTTTTGGCAAAACCTCCACAATCAAAGCAATTACATTTATGCAAATATATCGATGGGACTTTTACTCCCACAGAATGCACATATCCTATTCATGAAAAAGAGACACTTGCTTATCTCAAAACTTTACAAAAATGAAAAATTGATTTATTACCTGTTACATTTTCTGTTCATACAGATTCAAAATATTTAGTCGGTTTCTTAAAATATAATATAAGAGCAAATTTTAATCAAGGAAGGTTAATTCGATGGCAACTCTAATTAAACGAAGATCAATTTTCTATTGATTATATCAAATCTTCTGACAATTTTCTTGCAGATATTTTAACAAGAGAATGGAAGCAGTATTAACAAGTTTGGAAGATGCATTAGCCCAAAAAGAAATCAAATTGATAAATCAACATCAGCTTATTGGAACCATCACCAAAGACATTAACCAACTCAAAACCACTATCCAAGTTCTCAAGCAAAATGTAAAACCCGAACCAAGTTCTTCCATTCCTACAGTACCTATCGAGCCAAAAACTGAGCCTTTACCCACACCATCACTTATCACTCCTCAACAATTTACTCAACTACCACCACAGTCACAAAAGCAAGAAGATTTCTCTGAAGGGAGGGTATATGTTATATATAATGGACCAATGGCTGGAATTTTCGATGCATGGCACAAAGCAGCAACCCATATAGTAGGACATTCTGGCATCATTCATAAAAGTTTTACCAACAGAGCTGAAGCATAAAAATCTTTAGCCGACTATAAAAAATAGAACCCTACTCTTAGACCTAAATATAGCCAAGTACTCCAAACACCACCTCCTACATCATCCCCTTCAAAAATGCAAATCCTTGGGAAACTAGTAAACCTACATCGAATCAACTCCATCCCAAGCAAAACTCTACAAGTTGAAGCAAAACGGCTAATCTCAGAAATGTTTCTCTATTGTTTTCAAAATATCAACTCTTGGACCAAAGAACATAAAATTTTCACTATTATCCACAAAACCGTGGTCGTTATGGACCAAAAGCCATTGTTTTACCAGAAGTAGCACCTTTAGACACTTACCTTATTTTTCAAAGCAGTTTAATAGATACTCTCTATATCATCAACACTCAGATCCTCTCTGAGTTTCTACCAGGATTTATACAAGCTGTTAAAAATTACAAGGATTAGTTTGCCAAAGACCGAGAAATGTATTTAAAGATCTGGAGCAGTTATCTGATATTCAAAGCACAAGACACCATCAAAGATGCAGACATTATTGTACCAAGAATGACATTCATCACCATTGGCGTTAGTCATGGCACATATCCTTTACTCGATACACCACCACATCATCCAATAGATTGGGAATTGATTAATCAGTTTAACCTCAATTGTTTGGAAGGAATATACATGCAAGCATCACGAATAGACGAACAATCGATGGTCAAAATCAATTACAAAGGACAACAATTCAAAAAGATTCTCTCCAAGTCATTCAACAATTTGTTCAGCCATTTCATCAATTAGAAGGAAGTTTCTCTGCACTCAATCATAGCTAGAAGGAAGCCATCTATAAACAAATGCAAGGACACAAACAACATCACTGCAATTATTGTCCGTCTAGTTAACAAAACAAAAATTTAGACAACGAATTAATGGACGCCATCATTGAAGAATAAAAACAAAAGAATCTACTTTTAAAAAGATGTAGGTCCCAGTGGCTTAAAAGCAGTGGCAGAGATGCTCTGCTTTTTCCTGTACATTACTTTTACTATAGTTTTCACGTTTGCTTTTTCTTTTTTCTTTTTTCTTTTTACTTTGTCGACCAAAATGTCAGGCCAGCTGTACCTTATTGTTTTTGTCTTTCTTGCGTCTGTATGCTTATATAAAAAGGCATTCTTTTGCCTTCTGAAATCACGATGAAATAAAACAACCTCTTCATCCTACTCTCTCAAGTCGTTTAGTCGAAGGCAGACGTTAGGCATTCGAGAACAGGTATATTTACGTTGTTTAAATAATCGTCAACCTTATATTCATTTTTATTTCTTATTTCCTTAATCTCTTTCATTACAGTATGTCTTTCAGTTACTTAAACTATAAAAGACTTATAAAAAGCACTATCAATGATTGCTACCAAAAAGAAGATGAGTTAGAAGATTTACTTCGAGTTTATCATGCACAAAATAAAAGAGCATCCAAGTCTAGAGATGCGAGAAGATATAGAGAAATGTATGAATCAGCTACTCATATCAGTCGTACTAATCATTTACTTAAAGCAACAAAAAAGACTAGAAAGTTTTATGTTAAGATGATGCAAAAACTTATCGCTTAAATCAATACAATTGTTTGTTTCTAAAGAAAATGCATTATTTTGATCTAAAACAGCATCTCAAAGCCCAAATTACAATAGACAGGCAAGCAGCAGAAAATCATCAACGCTGGAATAATAAAATCAGAATGAAATTACATAAAGCCTTAGTAAGTAAAAATCCAGATTTAGAAAAAATAACTCAATATCAGCAGAATTTGATGATAATCAATCATGTACAAAAGAATAATAGACAAAATCTAAAACGTAATATCAAGGATATTTCTAGACTAATTTGTTAAAAATGGCAGATCACTTTATAGAACAAATAGGTGAAGATATTTATATGACAGAATTTGTAGGACCTCGAAATCAAATATTAGCATTAAAAAGATCTTTAGATAACTATATTAACCATCTGAATATCAATCTTTTAGCACCTTATAATAGATCACATATAATAGAATGTGAAAGAAAATTAGAACTCCTAATTCACATAATTGAGAAATTAAATGAATTCATCCGTAGAGATAAAAATGCTTAATTTAATTCTCTTTCTTCATATTTGTGTATATATCCTTTTACCATTTATTTTTCAATATCCTCTTGCTTTAATAATGTTTTATTTGTTAAATTGCATTCATAGTTTACCTTCTTTTCAATTAACTGATTATTTTTATGCATGTTCTACTTATGGTTTTAATCCTCTTATGTTTCAATTTATTTTAGATAAAATATTTAATCCTAATATTGATTATCATAGTTTAGAATAAATATGTCTAGTAATTCTTATCATATGTATTATTGCTCTATCTGTCAAACCTCTAATTGTTGCGTTTGTCAACAATTAGAAAAACAGATAGAAGACTTAATCTATATGAAACATTTCCACTTTAGAAAGATGTATGAATTAGAAAGACAATATAATCATCTTCGAACATTTATCACTATTCTTAATACATTAGAACCCATAGTAGAGGAATTAACATTAGAAAAACAATTTAACCAATTTTATGCAAAAGAATTAGCTCATTTTGAAAAATTATTATTCGATCATCAACAAAACCCTTGGCATAAATAAATTAAATGAATTGTCCTATTTGTGAAGATTTAAACAATCAAATACAATATACAAAAAGACAAATAACAAGCTATCTCGATCAGATACAGTATAATGAAGACTGAATTAATTATCTTATTTTTATCGGAGTAAATAGAATAGGTAGAAGACTTTATGAAGAATATTTATCAGTAGTACACCAATTATATCAATTATATACTAATCATTTGTTAGCTAATCTTAAAGACATTCAAAGAACTCATCAGAATTATCATCAATGACTACTGATAGCCCAAAAGATTCAACTATACATGAAATATTCCATATGCTTCATATAATTCTAAATTATCTACATCTAATGAAAAACTTAAACAAATAGAAAAAACTCAATTAAATTTAAAAGAAGGACAAGATATTCATAAAAATATTATTTTTAATCGAATAATTAATCGAAATAATATTATTTATTTTGGAAAAATTATTCATGAAACTCCTATCAACATAAAACAATGTAATGGTCATACTCGTATCAATTTAATTAATCAAGAACAAATTTTAAAACATTTACAAAAAATCTCTCCAGATAAAAGAAGTAAAATTGGATATATTCATCTTTCAACCATTCAAATAC
>JAOQML010039860.1:0-10775 GCA_027568935.1 Erythroxylum urbanii
TTTAATTCCATTAATCCATGAATTAAATCCTCCTAAACTTGACATAATAGTTAACCTCAATCAAAAATATTCATCTAGAATTCATTTAAATCATGTTTACTAAAATAAACATAAATTCAGGGCCCAACATAATATATCAACCAAAAAATTGCATCAATAAAAGAATCAAAACATGTTATAGCATAAACATAGGTTCATCTTACCTAGACACAAAATAAATTTAGCTAAAAATGATAGAAAATAAAATCAAACATAAACAGAAAGAAAAGTAAATAGAAAACAAATTGTTCATAATCCTATATCTCCCTTTTATCTCTTATCGCATGTTCTTTGTAAGGTGGACGTTTGATCTTGTATTCTCTTAGATCTTTCAATGATTAATTTGTGTTTTCCACTTCTTTAGATCAAAATATCCCCTTTTGAATGATATCAACCTTTTTAACTGCCTCTTAATGTCTTCTCCCTCCTTTTGGCTTCAAACACATCTTTTTATAGTAATTTTTAGGGTTTTGGGTGAAGCACAGTCTGATACATAGCTGTGGTACTAGACCATGTATAACTCGAATTACCCAGAATTCGCGATTCTTCATAGGCTGATGCATAGCCATGTATCCCTTCTTTGCTTCACAACTTTGTTTTATACTACATTTTCATCTAATATTTCTCCTTTTAGTTCATGGAGGCAATTATAACCTATCAACACGTATGGAGCAAATTAAGTACTAAAGATATAATAAAAGTATAAAATATCTAGCAAAAATACATCAAATATAGGGTATAAATCTGGTTAATTATGCATCTATCAAACATCCCCACACTTAAGCTTTTTCTTATCCTTAAGATAGCCATAATCAAAATTATCAATTTTACAACATCAATCCCTCATCAATCTCAACCTGTACATTCATAGTATAAATTATCATATCCTATTGAATCAAATTATCTTAAAATTAACTTTCTAAGTCCATATTAATAATAATCACATCAACAGTTGCATTGAAATTAAAAGCATAGGTCTTTACACCCTAACCAAGATTTCACTCAATGCGCTCTAGTGTTTAGGGTGAAAAGTATCACAACTCTCAATCAATGCATAGAAAAATTCTTACCATAGGCTTGTAATATTATCTCATCTCCACCAATTATGGATAAACTAGAAACAAAAATTAAAAGGTCTTCATAACTGTTATCATGGGGCTTAGGAATGATATGGTTGGGATATTAAAAAGGGTTAAATTAAAGGAAATTCACTAGGAGAATTGATAACAAACTTATTTGCAATTTATGGAGGTCCACTAATTTAAAAAAAATGGTACTTTATACTTTTATTCCCTTCTTTTTCTATGCTTTTTTTAATCTAAACAAAAGAATATCGAACATTCACATTGTACCATAACTAAAGAAATATTGGATGTTTCAATAATTTCAAGTCTCAAACAATTAAAGGATGTAAATAACCTTCAAGGTTTAAAACAATAAAAAGGTCTTCAAAGAAAAATAGGAAAAGGTTAATATGTGGGTATAATAATAATGAAAAACGTTAAGGCTCAACTTGGTTATTTCTAAAAGATAATTTTATGGGTGTGGTAATTTTCAAAGAAATAGGCTTAAACAAATTGTTGAATCTAACTGTCTTCATCATGTCAATGTTTCTAATTTAACAAATATATTCTCAATATGTATAATAAAAGCAAGTTCTAGAATAATTCTACTATACATGATAAAACACATGAAAGACTAAAAGAGTTTAAAAATTTTAAAATCTTGGCTCTTAGGCTTAAATGCTCACAAAAAAGATAGGTTTATATATGTATACAATATGCAATTTCATTCAACTTGATTATTTTAATAAATAATAGAAATATGACTTATAAAAGTGATTTCATTCTAACAATCATCCTTTTACTTGCAATTTCATATCAATATTTAACAATGAATAGAGTATTGATGGAAAATTTTCAATTAAGTTAAGATATCAGTTCATAAAATTTTATAACTAAGATTATAATACGCTTAAAGAAAAAGTTGAAAATTCATTAATCCATTCCCCGCACTTAAGGTTGTACATTGTCCCAAATGTACACACTATAAGTATATATAATAAGTGAGAAGGGTTGGTTAATGATAATTTCTTGAATGTGTCAATTTTTTTGATTTCTGATCCTTCCAATTTAAATTAGAACCTTTATAAATATAAGAAACAGGGATAAAAAGAACATCAAAATAAAACTATGAAATTAAAAAAATATGAAATAACATTAACATTAATGTTTAAACAAAAGAAAAGGAATAAGAAAAATATATAATTAAAAAGGAAAAGAAAAGATACAACAATTAAGTATCTCCCTTGTCCTTGTCGTGACTAAGGCTTATTTGACAGTGCCTTCAGGTTGATGGTCTTTAAAATGTAGAGGAGTTGACGATCAAGAGCCTGTGCTAGATGATGGTGGCTGGAAGGTAATGCCCTGATGGTTTGCCATTAATACGGGTAAATCTGCCATCCATCCAACTAAGGTCTCGAGCCTACTTATCCACTACATACGCTCCACTTGTTGGCTCTCCAGCCAAGTTATCATGAGCTAGTTCTAGTCATCTGGTGCAATCTCATTGATCTAAGCTGGCAGTGACTGTGACTGTGGATACTGTGGTAGTTCCTCCCTATCTCCACCCTCCACTGTTAACTTATCAGGTTCCCCAATAAGTCTGTAGATATCTCCGATGGGACCCTAACATTTAGGTACCATGCACATGTGTTGCATCATTTCTAGAGTAAGCACTACCATAGTCTTCATTTCCTACGTCGGTGTTAGCTAATCAAATAGAACTATCAATCGTGCCATTCAAGTCATATAAGATCCAAAAGAAATTGTTCGGACTTTCATGTCTTCACTCTGACACCAAATAAATTTAACAAGGACATATCCTAAGTGTATAGGCATCCTCTCGCTCATACTCCAAAGATAGTAAATGTTCACATTTCTGATGACTCCCTAGCCATTTGCTTGACTGCTCAAAGTATATCTCAAAATATCATAGATGTATCTAAGTGTTGGACTACGTAAGGTCAAAGCCTTGGACTTACTTGGATTATAGTCATCCTTAATTTTGATCATACTCTGGAAGTGTCGTGAAGACAACTTGTATGGAAGATCAATCCATAATGCTTGGTACTCTAGTGTCCCAATGTACTCCTGGTCGTACACACACATGGTGATGGAGAACTTGATGTAGCTCATCTAATGCATCTCCCCCATCATCCAAAACTGGATTGTATTGGGGCAATCCTTATTGTAAAATCTCTTCTCCACATAGAATATAAAGAGGACCTTTCAAATGAGCTCTTTATATGAAGCTTTTATGATTTCCAAGAATTAAGACCATGCTCCTGCATCCACAAGATCTTGAACTTATTGAGCTAAACTAACTTGTTCCAATGCCCTCCAGTCGATATATCAGTTTGTGCTGAATTTCTTATCCTTCAACTGCTGATACTATTCCTCCTGGGCCCTGACATTAAATAGTAGCATCTGTGACCTCTCTGAGGTTTGGACTATTATATAGAATTCACCTCTTGGTCTCTTTCTTAGAGTCTCCTTATCACACCATGATCTTGTCATCTTACCTGTAATTTTAAATGAGTGTGAGAAAATTGACATATAAATTATGAAGGTATGATTTTCCCCACACTTAGTTTCTATCATGCTTATTACTTATTAATTTTGAGATTAATAACTAACTAAAAATTAAACAACAAAAAATAATTATAAAGTAATGCACATAAATAAATAAACAAACAAATAAATTTAATTAGAAAATCAAAGAACAAGCTAATTAATCACAAAATTACAATTACAAATTGTATAATTAGCAAATTAAACTAAATTAATTATTAAATTACATTCTTAACCCTAAAATCAAAATTAAAACCCTATATTTCCAATTACACTAAATTGACACAATTAAACACTACATCTGTAATATCTCGCCTCCTAAAATTGTTCAGAGATTAAACTGTTAAATTGAATCACATGAGTTATTTCATTTAAGAATTTACAAGGTGCATTTCATCCAGATGCATAATTTTCATATACATATATGAATCATGATTTAGAAAACATTGCAAGATAGTATATGCACTCAATTGACGTATTTCGAGGTATGGAACGAAAATGAATGTGATATGAATATACATTCCCAATGTTTTGCATTTTGATTTACCGATAACATGAATTAATAGATTATAATTATTTAATTGGGAATTTATCATTACAATTGAGTAATTGATGAAGTGATATGTGCATCTAGTTTAAGAAAAATGTTAAAGAGCAAGACAAATTGATACATGAGAATTTAGGTTAATTAGGCTTATGAAATGGTGACATGTGGCATTGGGAATAAGTGACAAATGGCTCAATTAAATGGATGACAAGTGGCATGAGTATAACTGCAACTAGTGTCCCTTTAACATTATGACAAATGGCACTTTAGACTTGTGACACGTGGAGCAATAGAATGGTGACATGTGTAGCTTTATAAATCATGACATATGTAGCCCTATAATTGGTGACATGTGTAGCCTTACAATTGGTGAAATGTGTAGCCTTATAAGTAGTGAAATATGGAGGTTTAAATGAGTCACATGTGAAGCCTAAAGTAAGTGACACATGGACCAATAAAATAGTAACATATGGACCAATAGAAGGATAACATATGTACAAATAGAATGGTGACATATGGACCAATGGAATGGTGACAAATGGATTAGTTGACCTTCTTGAATTTTCTAAAGAAAATAAATGAAAATTCAATAGAAGTGAGAGTAAAGAGAAGGAGAAAAACGAAAATGAGAAGAGAAGCAAGAAAAGGGGGAAGAGAAGAGGAGAAGGAAAGAAGTTACCAAGGTAAGTCAAAATTTCGGTTTCAATTTCATCTTTCTATCTCAATCTATTTTTCATATCCTTAGAGCATGCATTTGAAGAAACCCAAAGAATGAAAGTTGTAGATATAGGTTTAAATTGAGCTCTGAGGAAATTTCTTGAGAAATTAGAGACTAAATCTTGAGTTATGTTCATTTTTCTAATACAATCTGTGATAGACCCCTGTATAGGACCCTTGTATTAATTCTTGATTTTTTAGGACCTTAGAATCCAAATTAGTGAAAGTATAAAACATGAAAAATGATTATTAATTTCCTATTAATGCTTCTGTGAAACGGTTTGGATAGAATATATCTTGATAATGATTGATTGGAGACGAATTGCATGTAAGGTTGATGATGAAGTGTGCTGGAATCTATTGACTGTAGTGTTTTTACTGAACATGCATATGTATTCTGGGCATACCTTGATATTTGGATATCCAAATTGGAAGAATTTTGATTTGGAGTACAATAGAAACATATGGCTACATTGTTCATGAAGGAGTCGAAATTGAATTCTATCCATAAGAGTCTTGAAATTTGACTTGAAATTGAGAATTGTGTTCTGTCGAGGAATGATAATAGTCTATAGCATTTTGATTATAACTTGCACTATACTGAACAAAAATGCATGAATTTGATGTCATTAGAAACTTAAGGCATATAGGAATATCTTATTAGAAAATGGTGTTGCCTAAAAACCTCATATTTTGGGTCATAATGGTCGTACAAAATTAACCTAAAAATCTATATTAAGATAAACTGGAAAACTGCAAGATAAATGGGAGATTGGATTTGTCATGATCGTGGCAAGGGTTGTCACAATCGTGGGCAATTATTTTTCATGGAAATGTGTTGATTATGCAATGGTTAAACCAATTAAGGATGAGGTATACAATTATGATGCTTTTGGACTTAATTTGGGCTTAAGATGGGGACATAACCGAGTGAATAAATTGCTGTGATGTTATAGATTTCATGAATGGCATATGTAGTTGAAGATACTTCATCAATTAGTCAGAATTTTATGAGGGAATGAAATCAAATTTTTGTTTCAATTAGCATGAAATGATGTTATGTTTGTGATAAAGAATTGTGTAAAAATTTGGAGTAAAATTGATGTTGTATAAGTGTTAAATTCGTGGATGAAGGAAAAATAATGCAGGGCACGATCATAGCCCTTATAGCACGATCGTGGCTTGACAAAATAAAGTTGTTGTCACGATCGTGACTCTTACAACACGCTCGTGGCCAGCTTAAAAATTTTTCTATCACGACCGTGGCAGGGACACCATGATCTTGGCTAAACCTATGGAGAAAAAGAGTTGTCCTTTGAGTGAAGTTTGAACCAATCAATGCTAGGATGTTTCCATATGAGGTAATTAGGCTGGAAAAAGATCTTAAGTGAGCCTAACAGATGATGAATGAGGACATTCGGTATTAATGAATGATTGAAAGATGTTATTAAATGATTATGAGATCTTAATAAAGGGAAAATACCCGGGATAGTCAAGTAAGCATGCATTGAATAGGATACATATACATATGAATGGTTGAAAAATTATATGATTGTGCAACTTAGTAATGTGTGGATTATGTGTCTATTGTATGATATAAAAGCACAAGTTGATTGATAACATCTAGACACTGCCAGGCTATCAAGGCAATAGCTCACCTGGAATATACTGTGAGTTAACCTAGTTGTGTAAACTAAAATATTTATGCCCTATTGGAATTGTATGTCTAGCAAGTTAATGTAGATGTGTCAACTCAATTATATGTGTTTTTATGTTTGAGTTATAAGTGTAGTGAGTTGACTTAGACGTATTTCACTTGTTTAATTTTAACTTATCAAACTGTTACTAGTGTAATTGTAATAATTTCAGACATTGATTGTCTTAGGAGATCATTATTCGGGATTATATTGGAAGTGCTCATTGTATGTGAATTTGACTGAATAAGTGATACTTAACATTCTTGTTGAATGTTGTACCAAGGTCCAATGATAAATGTGAATGTAAATGAAATGGGTGATCAACTGAATGTTGAATGTCGAACTTTGATTTGATGATCGTGATATATGACTGTACGTTTTGTGAGATAATGCATTTCATGGCATTTATGTACATGTTCAGAAAAAGGAATTGTGACCGGAGTGACTAGCCTAAAATAAGCTCAGTATCTACAAAAGATATCGGTCAGTACCAAAAATATGCCCAATATCCACAAGGGATATGGGTTAGTACCTAAAATAAGCCCATTATCCACAAGGGATATGGGTCAGTACCTGAAATAGGCCCAGTATCCATAAGGGATATGGGTCAATTAATAGGCACTCAGTCAAAACAAAATAAAAATGAAAGTGGAGTCTCATGTGCATTTCATCCATATCTTTACATGTTCCACGTGAATATTTGTAAAGCATGACTGAATTGCATGGATATAATGATATGCAACGTTTGTGTATATGTGGATGATATGAATGAGATGAAATGAATGATTAGATTATCCTGAAATGATTATATGAAATGTTTGTGTTCATAACGGACTTGTTGAGATATGATGTATATCGCGTTTAGGTACTAAATTTTGAATGATGTGATATATGAGATTTGATTCTAAACGATGTGAGATACTAATTGAACTGTGTTATAGACTTTCGATATTTATGTCTGTTCTGAGTGAGCACATTGATGATATTTCACTCACTGAGTTCACAAAGTCATCAAAATTGCAACATTTTTTTTCAGGTTCAGGAGAAATTTAGGTAGTCTAGTTGAAGTAACTTTCGCATTTGGATATAGGTTAGTGTCAGAATCAGTTGTACCTATGAATGTCTTAATTGTGTCGTTTTAAGAATTGTATCTTTCAACTGTTGTATATTGTACATGTGAATTTTGGAATGTAATGACATTTGAGATTGTATATGTTTGTGAATAAAAATGGGACAATATGATTATTGGAATATTTTATGTTATGTGCATTGCATTAAAAAGTAAAATGAATTAAGTTAATGGTCTTAACGTGCCATTCATTGAGTATGTTCCCAAATATCTTTTGATATTTCAGGTATATGCTTTATAGGAGTGGTATGTTACATTTTGGTATCAGAGCCTAGATTTAGCATCTTACATGGGCATTTATCCCAATATATGTTAAGGTACATGCAACTTGAACATGTCATAGTACGCAGCGGCAATTGATCCCCAGTCTTAGTTGCATTTAAATAATTCACATGCATGAACATTCGTTAAGAGTCTGAACAATTAGAAGCAATGAAAAGAACGATGACCCATTAGAGTGAGAGAAAATTGTTAATATTATGACATAGCAGATTTAGTAAAGATTGAAAATGGGTTGGAAAACAAAAGGGGTATTCATTACATAGGTATGAGAGATCTTATATGGTTTGAGAAGTCAGACTTGGATTTAATGAATTCATGTTCATGGTTATATTACTGAATATGACATCAGCCTTAAGCTGTGGTTACACACATTTGAATTTATGTAAATGTGAAAACTTTTTTGTATATTTGACTGAGAAAACTAGAGATGCAGGTGAAAATGATAACATTTAAAGTGTACAAACAAAGTTAACAGAAAACTAAAATTTCTATTACTTTGAGAGGTTAAACTTGGAACTGAAATGGTTGTTTAACTATCGTATTAAGAGCTTATGATTTAATATAAGGTTATATCACTGGATCTGATACTCAAAATTTTATGATGGCTATGCATCCTATATTTTCGAATTGATTAAGAACATACTTATGTAAGATGAAATAAATGATAACTGGGAGAGGAAATAAATGATAGCGATATATGTAGAAGTCTTCAAGGTTAAGTTGACCAGTTATTGTGAGTGCACATCCAATAATGTGGTTACCTTGATGAATGATGCTACTGAGCAAATACATATTACATGCTTGGATATTGTACAAGAGTGATCTATGACATCTTGAATGCTTTTAAGCCCTAGTCCCCATAGGAAAAATTTTGAGATGAATCAGAGTAGCGCAGTGGAAGTGTGAATTTATGTGGATATATTAAAATGGTAACCACTAAGGATAGGTAACTTTTGTATAGTCATAGGATACCCAAATGTTATCCAGAATCAATTGAGATCAAGTTATTATCAGCTTGAGATATTAATTGTTGACCTTTTGAAAATAAATCTCTAGATAAAATGTAATGGTCTTAATGGTACATACCAATGCATAAGAGTAAATGTGCATACTTACTATATCACTGAGCCTTATTATATAGAATATTCTGATTAAGATATAAGAGAAATTGAATTTGCTGAAATATTATGAATGGTTGAAAAGCAATGATGAATATAGTTGACTAAAAATTATGAAGACTTTCACCAAATTATATCAAGTAGACCAAATGTTCCATTTTTAGGAATTGGTGAATATTGACCAGATCAAAGGTGAATATTGGAGACGGATAATTATAATACTCAGGGACGAGGAGCTGAACATAATATAAAGATTGTATATATTGTAAGGTATCCAAATTACATTACTGAGCCCTTCAATTCGAGATGATGTTATTGTTATCACTTGAAGGATTTGAAAACTTTGTATAGAGGATCAGTCATATTAATATTTGTTGATTTTTACAGGTTAAGTTGTTGGTAAATTTGAAATCCAAGACTGAGAAATGCCAGAAAATATTCACATTATATGTCATGTGAAATATATTACTAAAAACGAAATAGATATGATTTCTGATTTTGTCGAATTAGGAATATGAGTTATGAACATTGATATTGTCTTGTTTGGTGCTGTTATTAGATATTGATTGTTTTGTATGAATGGATATGTCTTGCGTAATACTGAGATCTTTAAGTGCATGAATTGGATGGTATTATCCCATAAAGATAGAGTGTTAAGTTATTATTATACAATGATGCCTTTATATGTGATGGTCAACAATATCTACTTACTTTAGATGATCGGAGACCAGAATTGAGATACTTGCCATACTTTATATTATGAAATATTTAGTGATCAATAGATGTAATTGAGGTAGCTTGTGTTACAAAAATCAAGGTATGAGGAATGGAATGTAGTTTTATAGAAATTGCATATTAGAAACATTTACATTATATTTGTAATCTACAAATTACTTTTCTTATAATTGACTACTCTATAACAGAATTTGGTGGACACTGGAAAAGTTTAGTTTGAGACTTGCAAAGTACAACTTGATGTTTATGTTGAAGAATAAAATATGTCCAGAATGTGTAGTTCCTATATGTGTAGTAAAACTTCTAAAAACATTGGCAATGATGTAGAACAAGAAAATATGATTATGAAATTAAGTGGTAGAAGGTGTCAAACACCCTTGTATTAAGACGAAGAGGGCTTAAGGACTACTGATGAACCATATTTGATTCAAAATATGGTTGATAAGGTGAAAATGATCTACAATGGGATTAAGGTAGCTTAGGGCTAACAAAAAAAAAGTTATGCAGGACAGCACCCGTTATCCATACCCACAGAAAATGTGCATGCTTAACACAGAAAGGAAACTTAACAGTCATAAATAAGAAATATAACATGACAACATAAATAATTGGTATTGATGAGCATTTGTATTGATTGTAGTGATGAATGGTACTAACATGCAATTGTATTGATAATTTGTATGAATGAGTGTTGAATATCAATATTTGGCTTTAAAATGTACATTTTGGTTATATGGATAATATATTGAGGCGTATATTACTAGCTTAGGAAGTTGAGATTGCAAGTAATTTGAGTTATATGGAGGAACTAGTAAAAAAAATAGTCATATATCAAACTAAACAATTGAGGATTCGAGTAATTCCTCTACTAAAAGTTAT
>JAOQML010039876.1:0-10774 GCA_027568935.1 Erythroxylum urbanii
AATTATAAAATAGTTTATTGTCATATTGTACTATTGTATTATATACTTTTCAACTTTGTTTTCAAAATCATAATAATAAATAATAACCACAATTAATATTAAAAAAGACAATTATCATCATACAAATATAAAATTAAGAACAATACAAAATATTTAAAATATTACAAATTCATCATATAATAAATAATAATTACATCAAAATATCCAATAAAAAGAATAATAAATATCTTTAACTCTCAAACTACTACAATTTACGATAAGAGTTCGTGATGAGGAACTAACCAACTAGAATGAAACCTGTAACAAAATCATTTACAATTACATTACGTATATAGAATTTAATCTATACATCAAATATAAGTAAAATTTAAAGAAGAGAAAAAATAAAAATCTAAAACTTCATTTAATTGTCCACGAGAGGATACCCGCTATAACTACACTGACCTCAGTTATCATTTGATACAAAATCCTCATCATTGAGAGGAGACTCATTATCATTATCATTCAAATTTAATGCACCAAATGACATGCTAATATTTTCCCAACCAAGATTATCTTCTAAGTCATTCACATCTATCAAATCTGGTTCCTCAGAATCTTAATCCACCAAAAGATCGATATTATCAATAGAAATTGGATCTGTTGAATTACTTGTGCTATTAAGATTCTTAGTAAACAATAAAATTTAATTGTTAGAAAATTATAAGAAATTATATTGAAATTAATAATGATAATGACATATCTTTCCTTAAGCTTTAAATTGTAACGAATAAATATCAAGTCATTCAATCTGATCTTGTGCTCCAATCTATTCCTTTTCTTGGAATGGATGAATTCCAATGTGCTCTAGTTCTGTTCACATCCTGTTGCACTCACACATTGATTTAACATCCAAATTGCAAACCTTTGCAATTTTGGAACATCACTTCCGAATTGATCCCACCAAGAAACTGTAAGTTGTAAGATAACAAAAGTATCGTTATAAATAAAATAAAGTGATAATTAATTTTCAACAAATAAGAAAAAGGAAACAACTAATACTTGGAGAAAGTTTTGCTCTTTATCGAATAGCAATCGGCAATCCAAAATCTCCAGAAGACAGCTTATAAAACTATATTTGTGAGCTTAAAAGATCTTGCATCATATCATGGCTAACAATTGTTGTAATAGTGCATAACATTCATCTACTAACTTCAACTTTCTTTGTACAATCCTGTCTGAAATATATACTAGGATTCAAAAACACCCCAGCTAACAACGGAGAAGAAAGTTATCTTTCCCATCTCTCATTGAAGATTGCAAGATACGATGTGTACAAAGAAGACATATGTTTCAGATTGACCTTGATTGCTTCCTTGGCCCTTTCCATGGCATCATAAAAATATCACATTGTTGCCTTTGCTTCACTGTCAAATAAGCGAAGCACCCTCACCAAAGGCTTACAAACACGGATAACAAATTGGCATTGAGACCAAAATTCTTTATTTTCTAGTATAATTCTGAAAACCTCCAGTTCAGCATTAGACCTAGCATGCTGAGATGCAACCCACTTATCACTTGTAAATATTTTTCTTAATTGTTTCTTCATCGTAACAAAATACTAAAGTGATAAGAAATTTGTTGCAAATCTCGTCACAGCAGGATGACATAAATTCCTACCATTGGTAAATTCATTTCTCATTAAATTCAATACTTATACACGATTATAGATGAACTTGATCACCTTTTTAGCTTTCTGCATAGTCTCATCAATAATAAGAAAATACCTAGGATCCCCTATATTCTCCAACATTAGGTCAATGCAATGTGTAGCACAAGGAGTCCAAAAAATTAATTATACTTATTATGTAACCTTATTCTTATTGCTTTATAAGTGACATCATTGTCAGTAATGAACTGAATAATATTTTCTGGCCCTACTTCATTCACAACTTCATCAAATATCTCAAACAAAGTATCAGTATTTCTAATCAGGCCAGATATATCAATAGACTTCAAAAATATTAAGCCATTCGCAAAATAAACCAAAAATTAATAATAAGCTCTTGTCTTTTATTTTTTCAACCATCATACCTGATTGAACACCCAAAAGTAACCTAATTCACTCTTCTTTATGCCAAATAATTTCTAATTTTAGAAACTAAACAACTCAAAAGTTTACCTCTTAAGTCATCAATCGAAGGAGCTTTGTATCCCATACCGTAAAAGGATATTGCATCCACCATAGGTTGATAATAATAAGACTGAGAAGCATTGAATAATGAACCTATATCATACCAATATCTAGCTACTACCATATCGACATTGTGAGCCTCATCTTTTGATTGCATTGTACTACGAATTGAAGGTTAGGCTCTAAGAGTTATTCGTGGTGCAAAAAAACTAGTCACCTGCCTTCTTCTTTTCCTCACATTAGATCCAGGTGTAACATTCACTTCTTCCTAGGCCTAGGATGGAACACTACCAGTACCAGTACCGCCTTCAACATTTTCACAATCACCATGAAAACTAGCAAACGAACTTCTACTACCAATTTCAAAATTCAATCTTTCCCTTCTATCTTTCTCATGTTGATATTCTTCAAGCAATGTTTTCATTTGTCACTTCATATCAAGACTTACTTTTTTACAGGGATCTATATCTCCTTTAACCTCATCTAAATGCTTCTTCATTCGGGTGATTCCTTCACCTTTTAAATGCTTGTTACAAAACAAGCAAATATATGATTCATCATACTTGGGATCAATGCAACATGAGCCCAAGCTGGATCATTAAATCTTCTTGAAGCAATTTGATTAGGAGTACTTGAACTTCCTTCCATTTATTTGTAACAATAAATGAAGATATTAGTTTTGTAAGAAATTAATCCTTTAGTAGTTTCATCAACAAAATTAGTAGTGTTAAGTCCTTTATGAGGCAATGCAACATAAATAATGTCTTGAACTCTTTATATTAAGCCTAAAGAAGTAAATATTCATAAAACTAGTGTAAATTTCATAAATAGATAGACTTTCCTATTGGAGAGTAGTAAATTCATGCTACATTTAAAATCAAAGTACAGTGTTGTGCTTTGTAGTTTTGAAGGTTCAAAGATTTAAGATGATGACTCAACGAATCTAAAAATTCAAGTCATAACATAAACATCCTTAACTTCACTTAGCATGTTCATCTTCATTCTTGTTTTTTCATAAATATGATTATTGTCATCTACATATCTTAAGAAATCCTGGCCTTTAATAAATATCTTGAAATGGAATGCACAAGCTAAGTAATTTTTTTCACTAAGATGAACTAAGAAACTTTCACACTTATCCGAAGATATAATGCCAAGGTACTATAAATGAGTTAAAATGGAATAATAAGAAAATAAGATTTTGAATATGCAAAGACTACGGGATGGACTAATTTTGGGATAAATAAAGGTGGATATGCAAGAGACTTGATGAGATGGACTAATTTTGGGATAAAGATTAAAGATAACTTAGAGTTATCGATTATACTTTTTTTGCTAATTTTCTATATAATAATTACAATTACAATTACAAAACCTCCTCTTCGGCTCTTCCACAAGACCACAACCGAATTATTATTATACTCAAATAATTATTTACCCAACATCCAAATACCATTTCAATAATTTGAAGAATATGTCAATTAATTATTTACTTTAAATTCTCAGTTTTAAGGTTTTAATTTAAGTTCAAAGTCAAACTTTCTAACTTTTAAATCATGCATGTCATTGCCATGCATTTTAAATTTTCAATGATCAAAAAATTTTAGATAAATTAACCAAACCGCAACAATGAATCAAACTCATTTCATTCAACTATAATCCATTATCCAACCAACAATAAATCACAAATCCATTCACAATAATTTCATTCCAATTTCCAACCCATACACAATCACAAATGCAATTAAGCATAAAAAATCAATTAAAAAGTGAAAACACATCTAAACAAATTCACAATCGGTTTCCGGGTCAGGCTGGGTTTAAATCTGGTAGTTGCAAATGCATGGAGGATAGCAGAAGAGCAGCTGATGGTGGCAAGATGCAGTGGTGGTCCTCGTGGAGGAGGGCTGAAGCCTGATGGAGGTTCGGATAAGGCTCGGTGGTGGTGGGTTCGAGTAGTGGAGGAAGATTCGAAGATGAGAGTTGTGTGGTGTAGACGTGTGGTGGTTCATGGTTGTCTTATCTCCGAAGAGGGAGTAGCACCATCGAAGATGGAGAGGAGAACGAGAGAGAGAGAATGGAGACGAGACAACAGTGTGAGATAGAGAGAGAATAGAGGTGAGTGAGTCAAAGAGAGAGAGAGAAAAAACAAAGTAGCAAAGGAGAGTGTGCAAGCGTCGAGGTGGGGGTTTTGGGTAAAATTTTTTAGGTTTTTGCTGAATAGTCCATCAAATTTCTAAAACTTACAGTACCGTTAGTACCAAACTAAAACACCCTGTACAGACAGGTACCAACGGCTGGTACCAAAAAATTAGATACTGTTCCATTTTCAGTCGATACAGAACGATATTCTAGACAATGAGTTTAATAATTATAAAGAATAGCAAACAGGAAGTGGACAAAGGGGTGGTAAATGCATTCGGTGTACGCTCGCATTCTGCCACAAAGTTTGGTGATAGTGTATACTATTTTTACAGTATGGTCTATATTTATTTTGTGATTATATGCATAGATGGATGACTTTTCTGTTGCACATATTGATGTTGAGAGATTCAAATAGGTGTGAGCTTTTCTAAGCTTTTAGCAAATGCAATGAGATGGTGTATGCAGAAGAATGCCAAGCTTAAGGACCCAGTACTCTTTCACAGATGTTATATTCCTTGTTGTCTTCCATCAAAACAACAGAAAGAGAAGATGGTTCGTAGTGGAAGGTCATGAGGTTTCAAAATGAACAGAGATGACCCAGCATAAGGAAACTGTGGGTTAACCAACGGATAACAGTCTCCCAATTAGGTTGTAGATGTAATATAAAAGTCATGAAACATCTCCTCAATTAAAGAAACCAAATGCACAACTCATGACAATAAGTCCTCTAAATGTGAGTATTATCTTCCATAAATCACGATGCATCCTATATCTTATTCCACTTTAACTGAATGAATAAACCTTTATGTTTATTCTAGGTCTATAATAGTTGTGATTCTCAAAATAAATTAATAAGAGCTTCGTGAAAGTACATATAATAAATTGATAAGAGCTTTGTGAAAGTACATACAATAAATCATATAATGGAACTGAGTCCCATTCTAGCAACATGATCCTTAAAACTCTTTGGTGGTATGCCTTTTGTTATAGGATTAACGATCATTAATTCAGTGCTAATGTGTTGAATGACCACTTTGTTCTCTTTGAAACGTTCCCTAATGGCCAAATACTTTATATAGATGTGCTTACTTCGACTACCACTCTTGTTGTTTTTGGCCAAGAAAAATGCAGTTGAATTGTTACAGTACCATTCTTAATGGCTTAGAAATGGAATCCATAATTATAAACCCAGATATGAAACTCTTCAACTATACACCATATGAGGTAGCCTCAAAACAAGAAACAAACTCAACCTCCACGGTAGAAGTAACAGTCAAAGTCTGCATTAAACTCCTCTAAGATACAGTTCCGCTGGCAAACATAAACACATATCCAGATGTTGACTTTAGTGAATTAACACAACCAACAAAGTCCGAATCCGAATTGCCAACTACCTCGAGATTGTCAATTCGCCTATACATAAGCATGTAATCTTTAGTCCCCTAAAGGTAGCTCATCACCTTTTTGGCAACTCTCTAGTAGTCTATACCTGGGCTACTCTGATATCTTCCCAACATTTCAACAACAAATGCGATGTCAGGTCTTATACAAATCTAAGCATACATTAGGTTCCCTACTGCAGAAGCATATGGAATATTTTTCATTTATTCCCTTTCAAGCTCATTTTTTGGGTACTGGTTCAAATTGAACCTATCACCCTTCTCAGTAGGTGCTATACTTAGTGAATAATCTTTCATCCAAAATCTTTGTAAGACTTTATTGACATAGGTCTTTGGGATAGACCCAAAATGTATTAAGATCTGTTCCTATGAATCTTAATGCCAATAACATAAGATGCCTTACCCATATCGTTCATATCAAAATTCTTAGAAAGAAATTATTTCACCTCATATAGCAAACCTTTGTTATTGGTGCAAGTAGAATATCATCCATATATAGAACAAGGAAACAAATTTTACTCCCGCTAACTTTCTGGTATATGCATTGATCCATGATATTCTCTACAAAACCATATAAAGAGATGATATCATGGAATTTAGAATACCATTGATGGGAGGCTTGTTTCAATCCGTATATTGATTTCTTAAGCTTGTCATACCAAATGTTCACCATCACTAGAGGAGAATCCACCCGGTTGTTTCATATAAACCTCTTCCTCTAAATCTTCAATCATGAATGTTGTTTTCACATCCATTTGAAGTAGTTCCAAATCAAAATAGGCAACCAATGACATAATCACTCATAAGGAATCCTTCTTAGATACACGAGAAAAGGTCTCTGTGTAATCGATTCCCTCTTGTTGAGTAAATCCTTTAGCAAAAAGTCTAGCTTTATATCTTTCAATGTTGCCTAATGAGTCCCTTTTTGTCTTGAAAACTCATTTATATCTAATGGCCTTTGCTCCATTAGGCAACTTGATAAGATTCCTGACATTGTTAGATACTATAGAATTCATCTCATCCACCATGACATTGTACCATAATTGAGATTCACTGCAACTCATGGCTTGTGAAAACGTGTCAGGTCATTTTCAGCTCCAATGTTATAGTCAGCTTCTTATAGATACACATTGTAATCACTAGGTATTGTTGATTTCTTATCTCTAGTGGATCTTCTTAATGTTATATTAGCACCCTCCTGAGGAGGAGCTTGTACAACTGGTTGCTCAACAACCTTTAGTGATTGTTGAACAATCAGGTCTACTATATTGTAATCAACAGCTTGTAGAACTTCATTGATTATTTGTTCAACACCTATTTGATTTTGAGGGATGCTATGAATGACAATCAATCTATCACTTGAAGTACGAGCTTATCCTTCTTAAGAACTAAGTCCTAAGATTGATCACTCCCACTGATCAAGTCATTCTCAAGAAGTCTTGCATTTCTTGATTCCACAAACCTAATATTATGAGATGGACAACAAAATATGTATCCTTTGGATCACTTATAGTCCTTGAATCTAGTTTCCTTGCTTGTGGATTATAAGCTCTTACTTCAGACAAGCATCTCCAAACGCATAAATATTGCAAACTCAGTTTCCAACCTTTCCATAACTCAAATAGTGTTTTTGAAATAGCCTTAGTTGGAACTTGATTTAATATATACATTGCCGTTTTAAGAGCTTCAGTCATAAGGATTTAGGAAGTTTAGAGTTGCTAAGTATACCCCGCACCATGTCTAATAATACTTAGTTTCTTCTTTCGGCTACACCATTTTGGTCTGGAGACCCAGGCATAGTGTATTGAGTTATTATCTCATTCTCCTAAAGAAACTTCGCAAATGGACCAAGTGTGTGTCCATCTTTAATGTATCTACCAACATTACCTCTATCCTGATCTCACAATCTTTATTTACTTACCGCATTGTCTCTCTACTTCTGTTTTAAACATCTTAAAGGCATCTAATGCTTCGTAGTTGTTATGAAGCAAGTAGAGGGACAAATATCGCGAGTAATCATCTATAAATGAGATGAAATATTTCTGACCATACAAGTCCTTTTCTGGACTACAAATGTCTGTATGTATGATCTCTAATATGTCTGAACTCCTCTCGGCACCTTTCTTTGTCATGTTGGTCTACTTTCCCTTTATGCAGTCTACAAAAACATCAAAGTCAGTAAAATTCGAAGTATTAATTACTCCATCTTTCACTAATTTTTTAATTCTATCAAGGAAAATATGTCTCAATCTTCGGTGCCACAACATAAAGGATTGTTTATTCATAACACATTTTTTAATACCAACATTATTGTGGACATGCATTGTAATGTGAAAAATATTTTCTTGCAAATTAATTCAGAAAAGACCATCAATCATTATACCATTCTCAACAAAATTAAATCCATGATATACACCAAATGATGGATTTGAAAAGTTAAAGGAATATCCCAAGGTATAAGTCGTGAAAATGAAATCAAATTTCTAGAGAAACTTGGAATATAAAATGTTCGTTCCAAATTCAAAACAAAACCATAATTTAAAACTAATTTGTATGTCCCAACAGCTTCCACATGTGAACGCATCTTGTTGGCTTAATAAATGCACTGTTCACTACCCACTAGCTTCTTATATTTTAGAAAAACCTTGCAAGGTATTGAAAATATGGATTATAGAACCAAAATCAATCAACTAAGTGTTATGACAAACATCAACCATATTAGATTCACAACAAACAAGTGAGATTGAAATAATTTTCTTTATAATCCAAGCCTTAAATTTGGCACAATCCTTCTTTATGTGTCTTTTCTTTATGCAGAAGCGACACTTGGGATTAAAATCCCTTTTGATCTCAGTATAGACTGGTATTTACCCTTTCCTTTTTGTCTGGCCTACCCTTTATTCCTTCCTTCTATGGCCATATGTGCACTTTCACCCAATTCCATTACCAACCTCCCTTTCTCTTAAACACACATAGTCAACAGCTCATTGATAGACCATTTATCCTTATATGTGTTGTAAGAGATTTTAAATAGTCTATATTGAGGTGGAAGGGAATTAAGTATGTAATGTACAAAGAAAGGCTTAGACATCTTAACTTTAAGAGACCTTAACTGAACCGCAATGTGCCTCATTCGCATGGTATGCTCACGCACACCTCTAACACTTGTGAGCTTCATTGATGATAACTTGATCATTAAAGTGCTGGCTAGGGCCTTATTTGAAGACTCAAATTGTTCATCAATAGCCTTCAGTAGATCCCTAACATGATCACACTCTCCAATAGAACCACGAATACTAGCATAAATTTTGGTCTTTATGTACATCATGCTGAGGCGATTAGATCACTCCCAACATTCCTAAAGAACTATTTTAGCCTGAGTGCTAGTTTCAGTAAGTGCAAGTGGTTCATCTTTTCAGATTGCATAATCAATGTCCATCCACCCTAGTTGGAGGAGAATCATCTCTTTCCATATTTTATAGTTATCACCATTCAATTCATGAATAGCACATTGAATATCAGAAAAATTCACAGGTTGAATAACTGCACAAAATTTAAATAAACATGACTCTCTTGCTAAATTTGTTGAAGCAAAGAAACATGTATCATGTTTTACCAATGTTAAAACATGCAATCATATTCCAAATGTGAATCATATAACAATTAAAATTGTCTGTAAGCTAAGCTTTAATTAAAAGATTCATATATAACCTTTATAATAAAACTATCAAATTATATTCATTTTCTTAATAATTGTGGGTAAATTACGAAAAAAGATAATTTACTATTCCATCTTAATTAACTATGCAAATATAATAAATATTTCCATGGGATAAAATTTATTATATTTAAATATGATTAATTGCAATTTGTATCATTTTACTAGATGTAATCTATAACATTTAATATATAATTTTTAATAAAAGTTGGTGTCGCTAATCTTCAAGTAATTAAATTATATTAATCATTTTATGCAAAATATGAATAATACAGGTTCCACATGATCCTTTAAAATTTATTAATCATGCATTAATATCATATATTTGCATATATATATATATATATATACACACGTAAATTTAAAATCAAATAATAATTAAAAAATACAATTTAATAAAATTGGGCTAATATGTCAAAGCTAAAATATTTATGGATCCAAAATGTCAATACGGTATAAAAATAGATCGCTTTCAATTCCAATGATGGCCCCCACGATACTAATAAGGCTAATGCGCTTCCTCTCACATATATCAGGGAACAATCTAAAGCATGATAAAGTCAAAATGTGCGGTTAAAGACTTCTGCAGCATTTACTCAAAATTGTCCAAAGATTACGCCCCACATTAATTTGACTATATCTTGGCTTTTACAACTCCGTTTTTGATGATTCAAAAGTTATTGTAAACATAATTGAATTTCCATGCACAATATGTTGACTCTAACAACACCAATATAATCAAGAAACACGTCCATTCATATATAAAATTATAGAAATTCAATTACATCAAGACAGAGTAAATAAGTGTTCTGATATCAAATGTTAGACATAAAAAGAAACGATATACATGTCTATTACGATAAAATTTGAAAATGGGAAATTTCGCTCTCATACCTCCTATTATTGATATTGAGAGATTCAAATAGGTGTAAGCTCTTTTAAACTTTTAATAAATGCAATTAGACGGTGTATGTAAAAAATACTAAACTTAAGAGTCTAATATCTTTTCACATATGTTATATTATTTGTTGTCTTCCATTAAAACAACAAAAAGATATAACGATTCGTAATAGAAGGTCACGAGATTTCAAAATGAGCAGAAACGACCTATTATAAGAAAACTGTTAGGTAACCGATGAATAACAAATTGGACATAATAAAAATTTTACTTATCCATACAGGTAAACATTTCTTGTTTACAGTATTTTTGATAGCAACATGCAGTTCACACCGCATTTTATTATAAATATTCTAGTTAGTTTAATTGGAGTATAAGCAAAAAATTTTGACGCATTATTTATATATTTATTATACAATAAAATTATATAATATCAAGCA
>JAOQML010039893.1:0-10773 GCA_027568935.1 Erythroxylum urbanii
TTTATGGAACAAATCAAAGTGAAAGGATCGGAGGTAAGTGAAATGAGTTTATTTTGTTTTGAGGTTTGACCTGGAGGGGAATTCCTCTCACGTGGGATGCGCGTCCAGATGTCACGTAGGATGTTGGGAACGTGACTTGCCAGGGTGGGGTTCCAACACTTCTATTCCCTAAAATTAGTAGGTTGCCTACTTCGTTCACTAGCCCATAAACAGCTATTGCTAGCCATCTCCTCTATTAGCTCTTCTGCTTCATCGAAAGTCTTTCTCATTAATGATCCTGCCGATGCTGTGTCAATGGTGCCTCTAGTATGTGGGTTCACTCCGTTGTAAAATGTTTGCAGTAAGAACTCTTTGGGTAGATTGTGATGTGGGCATCTCCTCTGTAGATCCTTGAAATGCTCCCACGCTTCATAGATAGACTCTCCATCACCTTGTTGGAAGTTTGTGATCTACTTAATAATTTTGGTGGTCTTCGTTAATGGGAAGTATTTATCTAAGAAGGCTCACACTAGCTATTCTCATATCGTAATGTTGGCGGGACTTAGTGAATGACACCAAGCCTTCCCTCAATCCCTAAGTGTAAAAGGAAACAACCTAATTCGCAATGTGTTTTCTGACATCTGGTGATACTGAAAGGTATAACAAAACTTGAGAAAACTCACCATATACGCACTCGTATCTTCTTTTGCAAGTCCGTAGAATTGGACGTTCTACCAAGCATGTTCAGGAGGGCTAGCTTGATTTCAAAAGAGATTGCATAAACAGGTATTCTAGCCACTCCTTGGTTCCTAAGATTAAATCCTAGCCTCGTAAAATCTATAAGGGTCCTCTGTTGTTGCTTTCCAGGGTTAACTTCTTGATCCATGTATCTTTGGAATTCTTCGACCATTTGTATTTTTTTGGTTTTTTTCTTCTTCTTCTCATCGAGCTTTCTTAAGGATTATTTCTAAATGCATTATGTCTAAATCGGATGTCTCAGTTGTGCAACTCGAACCCCTTGTGACTCTTGTGTTCATACAAGAGTACGAATCCTAAGTAAAATGAATGAAAGAAAATAACAAACCTAATACCTTAAATTATAGAACTAAATTGCCTTCCCTGGAAATGATGCCAAAAACTTTTTTGCTCAAGGTTACACACTCTAAGTTTCAATATTTTTAACCTTAGTAATTACTGCAAGTGCACGAGTGATTCGCGTAGTACCTAAGATGTCGATCTTACGAGGAAGGGAACCAGTCCTAAGTCTAATGGCAGCTAAGTCACAATCCTATCAACTATTGCAGAAAAGTAAATCAATTGATAATCGGATATAAGAATTGAAAGTGCTAAAAGTAACAGAAAAGCAATCACACAACCAAATCCAAAATCAACCTAGAAATTACCAAGAGAGAAAAGGATATTTTAATTCAAAATTAAAGAAACTCAACCAATTATGCAATTATTGACTTAACAGGTCTAAATAGTCCTAGGGTGAATTACTCTCTCTCTAGTTATAATTCTTAACCCTAATTGATAAACCCTAATTCAATTTATGGGAATTCCAATCTCTTAATTCATAATTGACCCAAAACCAAAATTAGATCTAAAGTTATCTACTAACCTACCGAGAACCTATGTTCGATCTCTTGTTACACGATTCTACCGGTTAGATTTAATTCTTTACCTATCAATTCACCCAACTCTCGTTAGCCCAAATTGATTATTTTCACTTAGCTCACCTCTCAGTCTATCGCCAAGTTATTAAGAACAGGACTTAATTCACAATCCAATCAATAAAAAAAAACAATTGAATAAACTTTGTTAATCATCAAGAATCAAATCCAAAGGTGAGTTTAGACATCAACTCAACATTCAACCCAAACAAATCTCAACACCTATTTCAATTCTATATATGAATAAAATTGAAATAACTGAAATATTGTAGGGAACGAAATTTGGGATGGCGATAGTGGGAAACCTCATATTCTTTAAAGTACTTCACGTCAAGCTCTTCACTGTGTCTCTCTTCCTTTGTCTCCTCCCTCAATCTCTCAGTGTCACCCTAAGTTTTCTCTCGGAATCGGTGAAGTGGAAATTTTTTTGTTAAACTCTTAGCTCTCTCTCTAGACCTCTTTTGGCCGTCATATCATATTCTATTTATATCTTCGAGCCCCTAGGTCAAAGTCAGGGTCGAAACAGTCTAAAAATTTGTCTAAAACTTGAGTTTTTCTATCAGCCTGACGCTGTACACGATCATATCCCTGTCTGCTATGATCGTGGCCTCTGTTTTTTCCTTTTGATCACAATCGTGGACTATAATGCAAGATCATGCCCTGAATTGATGCTCTCTGTCACGATCATGGCCTAGAGTGCACGATCATGTCCTGGCTGCTTTTGATTCTTCCTCTTCTATCACGATTGTGGCTTGTGTGCACGATTGTGGCCTATGCTTTTTGGTCCAAAAACTCTTTAACTCTTCTCATTCTTCCCTGTTTACCCTGCAAGCCTAGTAAACACATCAAGGTACCTAAAAAATATGCAATTTAAGCTCAAAGATTCAAACTAACCTATGAAAACACTTAAAAACAAAAACTAACCTAATTAAACCCTAAATGCATACTAAACACTTGAAATGACATTAAAATACTTATCAAATCTAACCCTAAAACACAATACAAATCACAACTATCAATGAGTAAATAGAGGCCTTCCATAACTAAAGTAAATAGATAAGGGGAGAGATGGTTCCCTTGTCTAATACCTCTTGAACAAGATAACAACGTGCTAGGCATCCCATTCACATGAATACTAACTGACTTATTTTTTAAGCATATCATATTCCAGTTAATGAAATTCATTAGGAATTTGAGTGCTTCTAGGCAAATATGTATAAAATCCCAGTTAATAGTGTTAAAAGCCTTGAAGAAACCTATCTACCGGTAGCAAATTTTAGTATTTCTCCCATAATTTTACTCTTTCAAGATCACTTGCATAAGTAGTATGTTATCACCTATTAATCTTCCTTGTATAAAATCACTCTAAGAAGGATTAATTACTATAGATAAAACACACCTTAATGTATTAACAAGGAGTTTTGTAATTGCTTTGTAGACCATACTATAGCAAGATATAGGTCTGTAGTATGCTGAAGTATCAGGATTCAGCTTTTTGGGAACCAAAAAAATGTACGTGTGATTTACCTCCTTAAATTTTTCAAGAGAATAAACACTTTAAGACTAGTTATGTAAATAGACAGCAAGTAATCACCCAAGTTTTTTTTGATAAAATTGCAGTGAACCCATCAGACCCTGGAGATTTAGAGGGATGTAAGTTAAATAAGATCTACTTAACTTCCACGCTTATGAATGGAGCAGAGATTGATTCCTTAAGATCCTATGAAAGGGAACTATCAAAAAGATCACGAATAGAATGAGAATCATATGAATTTGCTTCTGTGCCCATAAGTTATAGAAAGAATGACATTGTAAGTCTGGATAAAGAGTCCTGATTATAGACTGAGTTAACTGAGCGATCTAAAAGCTCTATAATCATATTTCTATTCCTCCTTGCAAGAAGAGATGCATGGAAGAATTTAGTATTGGAGTTGCTATCCCTTAGCTAATTTATCTAAGCTTTCTATTTTAAGATTGAGTTATCTAAAGTCAATGCATCCTAGTGATCCTTTAATATAACACTTTCAGTTTGCTTCAATAGATTATTATGAGGAGATATATAGTAAGTCTTTTGCACCCTGGTAAGTAACTGTTAAGCCACTTTGGTTGGCCTGCGATTAGATTTCAAGAAAGCTTTAAGTAAGTTTTTAACCCTTCTTGGCTTTCGCATAAGTTAAAAGGATTTAAAACCTTCCATATTATGATTCCAACAAGATTTTATCAATCCATAAATCCATCGTACTGCGTAAGGCCATTAAAGAATCTAAAAGGAGCCCAAGGCTTTTAAACAGGTTGGATGATCTGAATGCTAATAGATAAAACTTTGAGTACTAAATCAAGTAAAGGAAGCAAATTATTTTTGGTATAGCCTTCAAAATGGAGCTACGTGGGTAATATAATGCTTTCAAAACTTTAGTTCACAAACACCTTAGAAATTGGGATAATATAACATGCGTTTAGAAATTAAGGTAGGCATTAAACACTTCCAACGCTCTAATGCCTAAGCCACCATCAAATTTACGCCCCACCTTTAATTATTGAATAAACTGTTCAACACTTGATATAATACTTTCACAAGTTGAAAGGATTTTATGAAATAGGTAAAGACCACTTGTCCTACTGGTTTGATGAGCAATTCTTGACTAGCGCATAATAAGAATCTATTCAACCAAATCATTAATATGTTCTTAAACTCTAACTTTGATTAACAAACCATTAGTGACACATCCTCAATACTTCCCGTGACCCCTAATGAGGGGAAAAACCTATCAATCTATATAACTTCAATTTATTTATAGAGTGTAAATTACAAATAAAATAAACTAAGCATTTCCTCATCTTGAACCTTAATATAGAAATCACTTGAAATTCCATAAACAAAGAAATGATAGCTTTGCTGCCACTTCAGATGCTTAAAAAAAATTAAAATTACTATATGAAAAGAGTAAGTCTAATAATTGAGCACTGATGCTTTAGCTAAAGAAAGAGTAGAAAACTAAAAGAAACATTAGTAGTTATAAGATGGAAACGGTCAAGATAGCACTTAAGATAACAATCTCTAATTTGATTGTTATCCAAAATTTGTAATATTGTTATTAAATTTAGAAGATAAAATATATTTTATAAATAGAAGGAGATGGCATACATTATGTAGGTAGAATATATATTCTATAGATAATAACTAAAAGATTTCTGAATGAAAGGTTTAACTTGCATAAAATATTTTCATAATATTAAAGCAATTGGTCTTAAAATTCTAAAACCTGAAACAACAGAACACCTACTTACTACTTCACTGTTACACTTATATAGATGAAACAAATGCTTTGAATCAAAGATCAAATACAAAAATTAGTTAAAAGTCAATAAAGCAAAGTGGATATGTCATCACCATATTATCTACTATTTGATAAACCTGGACACGTTTAGGTAATTGAACTAATTTATGAAATAAATTATGGAAAGTGGGTAAAAAACATAAGCAATATTTTGTTTTCCAAAAATAGGATTAGCTTTGTTGATGGAACCATACCCATATGATATGTGTTTAATCGTTGATACATTTAATCATATACAATTAGCAATTAATGATACAAAAATGCTTAAGATACTCACTTTAATTCGTATATGATTTTAGGCATAGTTTGGAAGCAAAGAAATTAAAGTAATCGAAAGCACTACATTCAAGTCATTTTCAGAAGATTAATTTTCACTTGTTAGAGCAAGAAGAAGAAAATAAAAACATAAGAAAATTAAGATGATGAAGCCAAACGACAGGAGATGATAGGCACGAGCAAGCAAAAATGTAGTCTACGTTTCATGCAAACGTCCTACGGAAACATAGACCACGTTTGCATTTCATGCAGACATCCTACAGAAATGTAGACACATGGACATCTGCAGAAATACAAACTTTTCATAATCTATAGGTTGGAGGGTTAGGTGAATAAGAGACATGAACAGTATGGGTGGACTAAGAACTACTAATCTTAAACCATCCTATCAATAGCACAATAGAGCAGCAACTTGCGAGTAAAGATTTGCGGCTTGGTGGCTGGAAAGTGTGAGAGAGGGCTTGAGGTAGAAGAGAGAACAGTGAGTAGCATGAAATGGAGAAGAGAAAAGAGTGAATAGTATGGTGGTCCAACTTATTAATTTGTCAAATCGGTGAATAGTGGGGAGAAGGGAAGCTTGCGGTAGTAGCGTAGAATAAAAGGGGTCTTCAGCTAGGGTAATTTTTATGGGGCTGAAGCATTAATTTGGGAGACCCATGGAAGGCTAGATATCCCAACACCAGTTCAGAGGCGACATCGACATAACATAAGTTAAATCATCCAAGCTTGTATGATTATTACCTAGATTGGTCTAATTTTTTGATTCGTAAGGCAATTGTCTGAATAAACTTATAAAGCTTATTCTAGGTTTCTGGAAAGCTAGGGTTAATTAACAAGCATTTCATGATTGACTAGGACCTAAGAAAAAATTAGGATTAACAGAGCTTATTTTTAATCTATGACTGGTAATTGCTAAGAGAGATAAAAGAATAACAAATCAATGAATTCTGCTTAATTAGGGTGTAATATGAGATTGAACTGAAAAACCGAATCCTTACTGAATTCCCAAATTTTATCATTTTTTGCATGCTTTATTTAATTTATTTTCATTAAATTAAAATAATTTTATTTTCTTATTAAATCCAAAACCCCCTATTACCTAAAAATCAATTAATTTCATTTCATAAGCTAACTGAACACTTCCCGTAGGATCGACCTAGAATCACCACTACTATAGTTGTAGTCTAGTTATTTTTTTTTGACTAGTGTTACCACACGCATGTCAATTTTGGCGCCTTTGTCAAGGAGTGTTGTGTTTAGTTTTTGTTTGTAAGTTTAATTAATGTTTTGTATATCTTTGTTTGTAATTGATTTCTTTTCAGTTATTTCATGATCTTTTCATTTTTTCAGGTTTGTGATTAAAAAAACTTCGATATGGATGGAAGTAATTTTTCTTTAATTAATATTCTCAATCTTATAATAATGTTTGAACTAATCAACTTAACTTTTGTTATGGATGGGATAATAAGTCGAATTACTTCCATAATAGTTTGCAGGAAGTAAAGCAATTCCTATACATACCAGAAGCTTCCTATCAAGACTAAGGTATATCCTTAGAAGAATTAGTTCATATGTATGTCGCTAACACTTTACAATTCTAGTGGTAAACAAATTCTAGAATCCAAAACTTGACAAGCCAGGCGGATCAATTGATGGAAGCATCAACCACCTAGCATCACAAAGCAAAAGAAGCAACCATATCAACCTGAGGAGTACCCAATGGATATTATCGTAGAAACCTTACTGAGTGAAGAGGAGCTTGAGAATTTTGAGGTCAACCCTCAACAAATTGCTTGTGAAGAAGAAGAAGTTGAGAGGGAGCTCGAAGCCTAAAAGGATATATCATTTAGCTCAGAGGTAAGTACTGAGTCCATGAATATTTTTGAAACTAATTTTTCACCTTTACATAATAGATTGAAGGAACTAAACGAGGAAGAAAAAGGTGAAAAGATGTTTGAAATATTTCCCAAGTGCATGGAGTCAGTCGAGATTGAAAGTCTGAGGATAGGGAAGGACCTAAATGGAAACGATTATCAACCCAGACCCTATCTTGAAGATCCTCACATTAAAGAACTGCATGTGCCATTAGAAGATTATAATTTTGTCATATGAGGAGAAGAAGGAGTCAAGCCAGCGACCTTAAACAAAGGCGCTTCTTAGGAGGAAACCTAAGGGAAGTAAATTTCTTTGCTTTTAAAATTTTTCAATTATTTTTTTATAAATTTGTGTTTCTTTGTTGGTTTATTTTTGCTTGTTTTTAAGTTTTCAATCAAAATAAGAGAAAGAATAAAACAAACAAAGACATATTTGCTCATTTTCTGTTGATTATGGGATTATATAATTATGAATAGAAAATGAATTGACTAGAGAATTTCATAACAACTTTGGCATGTACTTTTGCTCTTGTGATTGGTCGATGTGCATTATCTTTAGAAGAGTAGTGACTAGTGGTATACAAAGCTGGTGAGATTTTGAACCTTATTAGACTGATACATCCTTATTAGTCTCATTGTCTTTTGATAATATGTGACCTTTATGACATGTACATCCTAATTTTTCCTTGAATTTCTATTCGAGACCACATTTTTATCACATACATTAACATGGATATGATTAGGCATTCTTTTCTTTTCCGAACTACTTTAGCCAAATAACTTATCGTATTGACATGATTTTTCCCTTAATAAACCCATTTGAGCTTGATACCTTTCTTTTTGTATCAACCATATTATATGCTTTATACTTAACTAAATGTCCAACCTAAGAGATAAAGCTAGTAGAACATTTGTGCTTGTACCAAATGTCCAACCTAAGAAATAAAGCTAGTAGAACATTTGTGCTTGTTGAGTTTGTGGATGTACAAAATTCTAAGTGTAGGGGTGTACATATGTGTGGATTGGCTATAATAATTAGGATGCTATTTTATGTCTTATCATTAAAATTCCCATATTAATGTAGTTTCTTTTAATGTTAAAAAAAGAGGGAGAAAGAAAGAAAGAAAAGAAAACAACAAAAGAAAAAAAGAGAAAAGAAAAGAAAATGAAAAAAAGAAAGAAGAAAAAGAAAAAGAATGAAAAAATTTTGTTTAAATAAATTTATCAAGGAAGAAGTTCATATAAGTTTGCAAAGTTATTCATAATTAATGCATCTTCCTAGAGTTGTAATGAATGTGTTATTTGAGTATGTTAAACATGAAGTAGATATTGGCTTGGGAGGTTCACTCTTATGGTTTCAATGTATTGTTGGCATAAATTGTATGAGTGATTCCTTCGGATTGGTATATGCTTCATGTGATTGGTGTGTGAGAGTTGAATGGGGTTGTGAAATATAAATTTTGCATTTGTCCTAGCTGTCAGTACCTAGTTTTTATGAGTGTTACTTTATTTCACTAGCTTTGATGGCTTTCATGCTACTTGACCCAAATACATCTCACCTTCTCTTTGCCCACATTACAATCTTAAAAAGACCTTTGATCTATATATTTACATGTGAATTTTAGTGTTGGAGAAATGAAATGATATGCAAAGTTATTGATTGTTATGATTATGAATGGTGTTGAGTGTACCGATAGATATATTTTACTTAAACACATTTTTTGAGTCTACGATTAGATTGCTCAATTTCTGAAGATGATGCTTATTGATTGATCATGAGTATAAGCATTGAATGTTGAATTCTTGTTATGACTTTTGAGAGTCATTCATCTTTGGTTATGATTATATAGTCTTGGAAAATATGGGAATTGAGTAAATGTTTTGGGACTTTGAGCTTAATTTGGATGTTTTGCTCGAGGAAGGCCAAAAGCTAAACGTGGATCGAGAGTATACAAACTCATGCTACCTAAGACTCCTCTTTGACAAGAGAGGATGTCTATGTCCTCATATTACATAAGACTGAAAAGCCTATGGTATGAAATTAAATCAATTTCACCTTTTCCTTGGTGTATTTACAGTGGTTGTACGTGTAACATAGAGAATCAATTAAATGTAATTAGGAGGAAGGAGCAATTGTATGACTTCTTAATTGTTGGAACCCATTTCTGGACCCCAACTATCCAGGATATCATAATACGTGAGCTTGCTCTGATACCACAAGATGTCGAACCCTGTTTCTAGAGTTCGGCAATCACATTCAGATAACATACATTTATCAACTATACTTGCATTCAAAACTCCCCTTTCTAAACTCAGCTCAGTTCTTCGAATAGTCGACTAATCCATTTATCCATTCCAACCTGAATACCTCAAGGAACAACGTTGGTGAGTCCACAATTTACATATAAACATGCTTTGGGGCTATAAGCATAACTTTTTCTATAGTCATCCAATTTAAGGTTTCTTTAGATAGTTTGATAGAGGACTTCAGGAGCTAAAACTTTTATGAAGATCTCGAAGGCCAATTATAATTTTTGGATGGTCAAAAATAGGACAGAAGATATCTACGAATAGTAACCCAGACGATACTTGTGAACAGTAACACAGATGAATCCTTGTGAACAGTAACAGAGACGAAGCCTGTGAACAGTGACACAGACGAATCCTTGTGAACAGTAATACAGACGAAGTCTGTAAACAGTAACACAGAGGAAGCCTGTGAATAGTAACACAGAGGAATTCTGTGAATAGTAACACAGACAAATCCTTCAACCAATATAACTTCCTAACTCCTCCTTATTATCCTTGGCCTATGATTTGTGTTATATCCTCTGTAGTTGACTTTTATCCTCTATATTGACCACTTATCATCTGTGGTCTATCCTCTATGTTCTATCCTCTGTAGTTGACTTTTATCTTCTGGGTTGACCACTTATCATCTGTGGTCTATCCTCTGTTTTCTATCCTCTGTGGTTGACTTTCATCTTCTGGGTTGACCATTTATCGTCTGTGGTCTATCCTCTGTGTTCTATCCTCTGAGTGATGATGTGTCCTCTATGTTCTGATGTCATCACAGGCAATACTTCTCCTCTCTATTCCTCCTTGCCTCTGTATTCTGACGTCAGTACAAACGATACTTCTCCTTTCTATTCCTCTTTGCCTCTGTGTTCTGACGTCAGCACAGACGATACTTCTCCTCTTTATTCCTCCTTGCCTCTGTGTTATGACGTCAGCACATACGATACTTCTCCTTTCTATTTCTCCTTGCCTCTGTGATCTGACGTCAGCACAGACGATACTTCTCCTTTGCATTTTTCCTTGTCTCTGTGTTCTGACGTCAGCACATACGATACTCTCCCTTTATATTTTTCCTTGCCTCTATGTTATGACATCATCACAGATGATTCCTTTCGTCTGTATTTTTCACATGCAATCCTCCCAACTCTGACGTGCTATTCTAAGACTAACAGCAATTGGCAATTTGTCAAGCAGAGCATGCACGTACATATTTCATTATCCAAATCTTTAAAATAACAGAATCATATCAAGGAATTTAATTTCACTGTTTCCATTTTTAAAACATATTCAGAGTTATTACAAATCAAATTACACATCAACTTAAACTAAAATACA
>JAOQML010039904.1:0-10773 GCA_027568935.1 Erythroxylum urbanii
TTAAATAAAAAACAAAATAAAATGATATAAATAAAAAACAAAATTTGTGACAAATTTTTATTTTTATTTTTGTTTTTTATTATTTTAAATTTAATTTTTAAAATTAAAATTTCAAGATAAATAAAAAAGACCGAAGAAAAACAAAAAACTAATTTTAAAATGTAATTATAATTATGTTATTATTAATAAATTTAAAAAATTAAATTATTGTTTTAAAATTTATTTTTAATTTTTTAAATAAAATAAAAAATGATAAAAATGAAAAATAAAATTTGTGACAAATTTTAATTTTGGTTTTTCTATTATTTTAAATTTCTATATCAATACAGTTTAATCGTTAACAGGATACAATTGTCTGAAATTTTAATTTTTGTTTATCATAATTTTAACGATTAAACTGTATTGATATAGGCTGAATAAGGTAAAATTGTCTTCATAAAAATTGTAGCTTATCCTTTTAGTTTTCTAATGGTATAAAGTTTGCAATTTTTGGACTTCAGAATTGAGAGATATGATTTTTACAAAATTGAGTGACAAATTAGAAATGCACGATGTGTGTATGCCCTTCCCTAATAGGAGTGTATGATCGTGCACTCCTAAAGCTTCCAAACTTTATTTTATTTTTCTTTTTAATTTTAATTTTTTATATAATTAATAATAACATAATTATAATTATAAATTAATTTATTTTTTAATTAAAGTAATAATTTAATTTAATTTTTATTAAATTAAAAAATGCACGCCCGTGCATTAAGTCCACGGGCATGAATACGTCGTGCACTAATGCTTATTTTTTAGTTTTAATCCATGGGATTTTTTCTTTCTCTAGTTTTATGGTCCGCAGAGCTTTCTATACTGCACTGTTTCACTTGCAACCTTCTCCATCTTCAATTTGCCACATTCTATCTCCTCGCTTCATCCGACCCTTGGCCTCTGTATATGCCAATTCATACCAAAGAGAACTGCTAGAAGTATTGCCAAATCGATAGAGTGTCATCCTTGAAGGTTTCATATGCCAATATGAAAGCTGCAGGTTTTTCTCTAATTCATCTATTACAGCTCTCCCACCAACATGAATACAGAAATGCTTAAATGCCAACTTAAAATCTGGTATGTATGGCTTCACTTTCATTTTGAGAAGTTTCTTTCCTACCACTGTGGCAAAGAAGAGCAACTGTTCTAACATTGGCAATACAAGAGGGCCTAATGTAGTGATGTTAGTCTTTAAAGCATCTCCAACAACTGCCATCAAATCCTTTGACAAAGAAACTCCAACCTTCCCGATAGCATCCTTTTGTTGGGTAACACAAGAGAAGCATTTATTGTCGGCACCCTTATTAGTGCTTACAGTATGGACCAATCGATACTTTGAACGCCATTTTTCAGACCACTTATTAGACAATAGAATGGCAGCCATTCGAAACAAATAATTAGAAAGGAGTATGGACCTATCGTTCCCAAAATACCAGTTCAAAGTAATGTTTTCCATGCTAATGACCAATGCATAAGAGTTAGGATGCACCTGAAGGAGATCCTTAGCAAGATCGATAGATATAAAACTAGCGCTACAACACATTCCACCTAGATTATAACTGATTATATTTCCCCAACACTTATAGTGATTGATGATCATGGCTGATAAAGATGGGGTGAGATTAAACAAGCTGCAATTCACAATCAAAATCCCAATATCTTTTGGTTTCAATGAAGTTTTCTGAAATAGCTCATCCAAAGCACCAATTTAATGATTAATGCACACTCGTGTATGTTTTGATTCATGTGGGGCGTGCGACCATGCGATGTTTCATAATTAATTTGATTTTAGAATTAGTTATTTGAGTTAAACAAAGTGATATCTTTTATTATGAAAGGAGAACATCTGTGATTGACAATTGTAAATTAGAAATTTTATTCCCCTTTTTTTGCCTTTCTCTGTGAATTTATTCCCCTTTTTTCCTTTCTCTGTGAAATAGTTGAAAATGAAAGATTGAAAGTTTACGACGGTTTAGTCGACTATTTACACCAAAACAAAAATAGAAGAGTTGGCTATATAAAGTTGGAAGTTCTAAGAAGTTATATTTTTTGTTAATAGAGGCCTTTCCTGGTCTAATCAGAATCAAATACATAAAATGATAGAAAAGAAATAGAAAAGGTGAAAACAATTGCATTGATGACAATATTTTGTATTTTATTCTTATAAGCACCAAAATGAAGGTAAAACAACGACCAAAAACTGATTTATAGAAAGGTATTCTTCTTGTAGTTGCACGATGCACTTGTTGGCCATAAATTCCTCCCCGGACTTCCGAATGACTTGAAATTTGAACTACAACCTCCTCATACACTGTCCTTCGTCTCTAGATTTCATTAGCATATGAATTCTCTAAGTTTACCCATTAGTGCCATTAAATCATGTGTACCATATCCACAGCTGCAAATCTGATACTTGCACAATTCGTCAACAAGGTGCATCAATCCATCTTATAAAAATAAGCTCCAAAACTACCCTGAAAGACTAGATAATGTAAAGAAACAAGTAAATACTTCAAACATCAAGAAAAGATGCTAAAGATCAAATAAACTAGAACTAAAACACATAAAAAAGCACTTAAAACTCCCTATAGAAAACACACTAGAAACATAACCTAAAAATATAGTTATCAACTTCCCCACACTTAAACCTTTGCTTGTCCTCAAGCAAAATGAAACACAACCAATCGACTCTATTAATTCATCATCACAAGGATTAAGAGCATGCAATCTTTCAAATTTCGGCCACTTGAATGTCCAATTACTACATACATCATAACTAATTTTCATCGGCATACGCAAATAGACTCAAGTTATGACACTATCGATCACAGGGAAGCATAGACTCAAAATGGATCTTTCTCACGGAATTCACTCATTTCACTCAAGTGTTTAGGGTTAGTATTTCGCTCAAGACTCCCTATAGGAAAGTACACCACCATAGGCTTGCAAGTACACCAATTCTTCTCTATAATGATTATATGCACAAATATCAAAAGGACTTTGCTGAGGGTTGTAATGGGGCTAGGGTTTAAGGTATGTAAAAAGGAGTTTGAGGGCTCATCACAAGCACTTATAAAATACTAAGTATGCAAAGGGACACAAAATTATTTCTGAGACATGGAAATGGATATAACTAAGTACTCCGTACTTATTGTTGGTACTATATCTTATTCTTTTCCTTTTTTTCCCTTTTTTATCTTTTGTCTTTTTTTTTCACAAAAATAAAGAAATAGAAACTAACATTAGCAGCTACATGTAATGTGTTCTAAAAGTAGAAGTAGAAAGAAAGCCACGTAAAGCATCTCATTTGGCTTTCTCATTTAGTAAAAAATCCCAAACTAATACAAACTTAGCACTCTATTAATCCTTATGATAGGGTACGATAATGAGGTATGAGTTTTAAAATGAGGTATTTTCTAGAAACAAAAAAAAGTCAAAGGCTCAAAGGGATTTGCAAGAGACAATGACATAGGTTGGTCATTTAAGTCAATGGCTAAAAGAATGAGGGCCTTAGTCACTTTTAATTAGCATGCATCTAGTAGATTTAAATTGGTTCAGGGCAAGTTCTAGGGATATTACCTATGGGAGTATCATACAATCAAGAAAATGATACAACTATGTAATAGAGTCATATAGGCTCAACTCCTCACTTAGGCTCAAATGAAAATCCATCATGTTTCTACACATCACCTAATCACTCAAATATCAATTTCTGAGTAAGCTTATCTAACCAACTACTCAAGCCAATCCGCATGGTTCACCTTCTATCCAAGTGGCCTAATTGAATCGTCAAGCATGTGACTCAATCCTAATTCCGACTACTATGATAGAATTTCAAGACAACAACTTCTATCTCAAAGATTGAAGTGAAGGGAAAATGATAAACCTATAACTAGTAACCTAATATGCAATATACAACACATACCATAATGTAATGCCAACACAAACATCAAATAATTAGCTACGTAGCTTGGTAGCTACCTTCCCATAGTTGAAGGAAACATTATCCTCAATGTGTGATGAGATAACAAAGAACACAAATAGTAAGGCCAAATACCTCAACACAAAAAAAGTACAAGTGGAATGGTCACAAAAGAACTTGAAACAAAAAAAAACAAACAAATAAATACAAAAACAATATAAAAGGGAGTTTAGAAGCTTATGGAGATGGCAGAGGCGATGGACTTGGAGATGGCACGTGCAGTCCTTGCATCTCTCAAGACTTGTGAATTTTCTTGTTGATGTACTGTTGTTGGTGAGCTATCTCCTGCATTTGCTGATTCATTTGATTCAACTACTACTGTGTGTTTCTGTTGGTTTCGGCCAACAATGTGTATACTGTCACCCATCCTGGTGACCCCTATTGTTCTGCCTCATTTGATGAAAATGAGTATAGAGATTCAAGTCTGGAACTTGAAGCTCCACTTGGAAACCTTTGCTTCATTGTAGTGCGTGTTCTAGGATCTCAGAGCTCTATGTTGTGGAGTTCGATGATCTCCGCACGTCTTAAGTACGGTGCATCAAAATACTCATGACCAAGAAAGGTTAGTTCAGTAAGATCAATATGAAAATGTTGAGCCAAAGCCGTGGCTAAATACACCATTTCTAAAGTGTTTCCCTTTCTGCCACAGATTGGATCAAAGATTGAGGAATATGACAGAACATGTTAGGCTTATGGCTTTCATCAATGCACTATAATAAAAACAACTACTTAGTGGAACATTTGTTACTTTGACTTTTCCCAAACATAGCAGAACATATGAATTTATGCAAAAGCAACCGCTTAGGATTAAGAATGTGTGCATTCGATGCATTATGAGGATTATACTCAGGCAAGTCAGTTAAAAAATTCCAATAAATAGTATATGAGAATTCTTGATGGCCATCTTCTACCTTTGCCTTTGCAAAACCAAATAGTTGTCGTAACAACTTCTCATCCAAGCAATGAGCCTGGCCTCGTAGTCTAAACTAAAATTTATTAGGTTTGCTATACTTAAACCTCAAAGAAGTGAAAAACTCAAGTGTGAGTTCAGAGAAAACAACGTAATTCATATGCACAAATTGTTCCCATTGACCTGTTTTACATAATTTCAAGAATTTATCTTTCAATCCTATTTGTTCTAGCACATCAAAATTAAACTATCTTGGTATTATCTTAGTCTTGAGAATAGAATACCTGACACCTTCTTCGTTCAAAAAATAGGAAAAGGGTCATCATAATCAGTTGCAATGTCTGCAACATTGCGCCTTTCGACCTCAGCAAGTATGGTTTCGTCAGATTTTTTGGTTCTTCGAGGTATAATGACGTTAAAACCTGCAATATCACAAAACAAACATTAATTTGGAGAAGCAGCACATTCAACCCCTAACAGAAATATTTCCGAAAATGGAGGGAAGGGGGGAAAAGAAAAACAAAAAACTGAAAGTTTTGAAGAAAAACCTATATAAACTTAGAAGATTTGGTGAGAAATTTGAAGAGAATGAGATGTCAGTGATGAAAATGCAGAGAGGGGAGCGTAGAGCAGAGAATAATAAAGGGTTTTAGTTTTTAGGGTTGTTTGAAATGAAACGTTCTGTGATGATCGTGCTTCTGCACTATCGTGCTCCTTTTTAATGAAGCCTTCTGTCACGATCGTGCTAGTGCAAGATCGTGCAATTTTGACAAAGAAAGCCTTTGTCGCAATCGTGCACTAGCACGATCATGTTGCGAAAGCTTTGTCAAAACTTTTGTCCCAATTGTGCTTCTGCACGATCGTGCACCTCTGCTCACTCAATTCTAATTCAGTCCTATTACCCAACCCGCGATCCTGCCGACCTCCGTGTTTGCTCTATCCTCTCTTCTCTTCTTCAGAAAATAATGAACTGCCATTAACCTCTCTTCTTTGTAACTTTAGAAAGTTTTGACGCAGCTTCACAATTAACTTTCATAATTAATTAATTTTATTAAGGAATTAAAGAAAAAATAACATATTACAAAAATACAATATTAATAAATTCTGAAGAAATAAATTTAGGATAATGATGATGATGGAAATGTTTGTCATTTCCAAAGCAATTATTTCTAACATTTTCCGCCATTTAACTTATTTGTTTATTCGATTTTCACAAACTATATTTTCTTATTTTCTTGAAGCAAATTCAGTTACGATCCTCTCCCAAAAATCTACCTTTCTACCTTTATTTTGTTAGTCTGTATCTCCCTCTCTATGTTAATATTTTTACCATTTGTCTATGTTAATCAATTATTGACGAATGCGTGTTTTTCGCCTTTGTTTATTTACTTGCTGGTTGTTAAAGATAATTTGTTAATTATGTTTTCATTACAGTAATTGTTGAATATATTTAGAATTCATTGTTATCTAAGTTGTATGTTTCTATTTAACGTTTTTGTATTCATTGTTATCTAACTTTTATGTTTTTGTTTATAATTTTTGGTTTTACATATACGTCAATGATAATTAATGTGTAAAGGTTGAGTTGGTTGTTATATATGTTTTAAGTAAGTGTTGAAGATATATAGAATTTGTTTGTATCTAACTTTTATGGCAGTATTTATATTGTCTGTTTTTACATACACGTCAGTGATAATTAATATGTAACGATTGAGTTGGTTAATATGAAGTTGTAGTTATCAACTTCTAAAACATATTATTTCTAAAATGGGAACAATTTACCATAAAATCTTTGATAGCTTTTTTTGTTACAGGAATGAAATAAGATATGGATGGAAAAAAAATAAAACATCCTAGGTTTTTATTAATACTTGTTTTTTGTTGTGTTAATAATTTAATCTGAAAATAATGGTCCTCTTGTTTGTGAATTTCACAGTGTAAAAATGGAAGGTAGATCTACTCCATGCCGTCGTTTAGATTATGAAATTGATAAGGAGCAGCATAATAATGATATTGGCATTGGGAATGAGAGTAGTAATATGAATTCAAGAGATTTGGTTACAAGAGAGTTAGTACCGAAAACTGACATGTAGTTCTCGACAGAAGAAGAAGCCTATCAATTTTATTTAATTTATGCCAAACACGTGGGCTTTGGTATTAGAAGAAGCAAAAGTCACAAAGATAAATCTGGTAAATTGATTTCTAGGCTTTTTGTTGCAGTGCTGAAGGTAAAAGGATGCCAGATAAAAGATATTTGTATGTAAGAGCTCCATAGTCAAAAACAAGAATTGGTTGTGAGGCAAGAATGAAAGTTAACAGTGTGCAAATTGGAAAATTTCAAGTGATTCAATTTGTGGAGGATCACAATCACTACTTTTGAAGTCCAAACAAAACACAATTGCATAGAAGTCACAGAAAGATATCTTCAGCTGTAGCAATGCAAATTGAGATGGCTAATGATGTGGGGATTTGACCGAAATAATGTTGGCTTTATTTCGACGGATGAGAATTATTTAAGATCTAAAAGAACAAGAGACATGAAAAAGGGAGATACAGGTGATGTGTTAGAATATTTGTATGAAATGCAGGTTGAAGATCCTAATTTCTTTTATGTCATTCAAATGGATGAAGATGATTTGATAACTAACATATTTTGGTCTGACACAAAGATAAGGAATGACTATTTAGACTTTGGTGATGTTGTTTGCTTCGATATTACTTACAAGAAGAATGGTGAGGGTCGTCCACTTACTTTGTTTGTTGGTGTTAACCATCATAAGCAAACAATAGTTGTTGGTGTTGCACTCCTATATGATGAGACTGCTCTTACATTTGAGTGGTTGTTCGACACATTTGATAGAGCCATGTCTAAAAAGAAGCCTACAGCTATTCTTACTGATTAGGATGCGGTGATCGTAAAGGCATTAGCTTCAAGATGGCCTAAAAGATTGTGTATTTGACACATTTACCAAAATGCTGCAATCCATTTGAGTGGTATTTTTTCTCAGTTTAAAGAATTTTCACGGGATTTCAGCTCATGCATATATGACTATGAAGAAGAAGAAGAAGATTTTTCCAATGCATGGAATAATATGTCGGAAAATTATGAACTTGAAGATAATGATTGGTTGAAACGTATCTTTCATATTAAGGAAAAATGGACTTTGGTTTATGGACGACAAATATTTTGTGCAGACATGATCACCACCTAATGAAGTGAGAGCTTGAATAGCATTGTAAAAAGGTACTTGAGTTATCAGCATAACTTTTTACAATTTTTTCATTACTTCTAGAGGCTTATTGATGATCGTTGATTTGATGAGTTAAAGCTGATTTTAGAAGTAATGTAAGCACTCTAACATTGTCAGCACCTGTTCAAATTTTAAAGCATGCAGCTACTGTCTACACTTCAGAAGTGTTTAAATGTTTTCAAGATTAATGGAATCATTCTCATGATTCTAGTTTTCGTCTTTGCGGTGAAGATGGTACGATTGTAAAATATGATATCACTCTTGTTGGGAAGAACTACTCTAATATCGTCAGTTACGATTCATCAAATAATGAAGTTCATTGTAGTTGTTGGAAGTTTGAGTTTGCTAGCATTTTATGCTCTTATGTGTTGAAGGTTTTTAACTTGAAAAATATTTGGACAATCCCAAATAAGTATATTTTGAAAAGATGGACACGGAAAGCAAAATCTTGGAACCTTCATAGTAAAAACTCCACTATCAATGAAACTGAAATGAATTCTAAATTGTTGTCAAGTATAAGGTATAAAGAATTGTGTATATTAAGCATGCGATTGGTTACAAGAGAAGCAGAGAGGAGAGATACCCCACAAATTGTGAAAGATCATCTTTTGAACATATTGAACATGGTTGTTGAGATATTGCAAGGTGAAGAAATAGTAGATCAAAAGAACCTATTATCACAAGATTAACAGTTGAGCCAACAGTCAAATACTGAAATGAATGTGATAAATGAAGGTGACATTAATTTTGGTGAAATGAATCATATAAGAGGTGAAAAAGAAGACAAAACCTACATCAAGTAAGAGATTGCGAGGTGGACTAGAGAAAAGTTCAAGGAAGAGAACGAATGTCAAAAAATTCAAGACTTCAACAAATGTGGGGAATTCGACACTCATTCCCCTTTCCAATACTCATGTTATATTAGCGGTGAAATTGTTTTCAAAGAATGTACATAATTTATAAACTGATAATTATAAGTAATTTTTGCTTAAACTACTCTGTTAAGGATTTTGAACATAATTCCCAACATACTCAGATTATCTCCAGCAAACAAGCTCACATATTACATCAAGATCAGGTTAGCAATATGTAATTAATAATGTCTGCATATGTTGTGCTATTTGTTTTCAACAAAATTTCCTTTCATTTTTTATAAGAAATACCAAATGTAGGCACTTTCTATTTGTAAGGATTTTACAAGTATGGTTTGCAATCATGAGGACCGTATACCACATTCTCAGGTTCTATTTGTAATATTGTCTTTTGGGCATAATATTTTACTGAATTGAAATTTGTATTTATGAACCAATTGGTTATAACAATAACGAAATGCAAACAAATTTGTGTTCGTATGGATAACTCAACTATGCTATACACTTATCATTATTATGCAACAAATTCTTTGGTATTATTTGTTAAATTATTTGTTTCTATTGTTTTTAATATTTTCTTTTTATAATGTGTTATTAATCTTTGAATCATTTATCATGTGAGTTCATTGATGCTGAAACTAGTATACACACTATTAGTGTTGTTATTCCACCTTTAATGCGCATGACTGATTTACTTATGATAATTTGAAGAAATTTTTTGTCTGAATTTCAATTTTTATTAATAATTGCATTACATGTTTATAATTGTATTAATTAATTAACATGCATGTTGATTTACAGGTATAACAAACATTTGGTTTTGAAAAATTGGAAGAAGTTAACAATTTAGGAGTTGGTATTTTCATGGACAAATGTGGTACTTCTCTTCATGCTGAAAAGTTCTGTATTTGTAAAAGATGATTTTGATGTAAATTTAGGTTAAAACTGATTGTTGGCTGCTGATGTAAACAAATTTAACATTTACTGGAAGTTGTTTAGAAAACAATTCTTATATGTTGCTTATATGTTAATGCAATGTAATTCACTAACTACCAAAATGTTTAAGTAATATGTTATTTAAACATTTTTTCATTATGTGGGAAACTGTTAACTATATATGACTATGAAATTATGGAATTCTGGATTTTCATGTTATTGAATTTCTGGGGATTCCAATAACATGCACGACCGTGCAACTGAACATGCACAACCATGCATGAATTAGCCTCGTAGCTTTTAAATTTGTTTACCAAAATGTTTTTTCTTTCTTTGCTTTTGCACCTTAAAAATTAGCCCATGAGAAGAAAGTAAGTTTAATATATTTAAACCTCTCCTTTTGTTGGAAACAATAGGGAAAGAGAGAAACAAAATTTGTTTCACCATTCTTAAACAAAAGGTTCTTCAAACTCCTCAATAGCCATATCAATTGTTAAAAGCGGGACATATTTTCTTCTGTAGAGTCTATACAGAAATTGTTTTTTTCAAGTTAAATACCGTTCAATCTTTATAAATCCATTCTTCTTGTTTTTACCTGTTTGTATTATTAATATGAATATAAACACAATATATCAATTTAGGATTGTCACCTTGTTTCCGCTGTGTATGCAATCCTTCATTCTATGTTGTCTTTAAGATAAAATGACAATATTTTGTAGTTTTACTCATATGTATGAGTTCTTAACATTTTTCCCTCATTCAATAAATAAGGTAATTACACGGAATTAT
>JAOQML010039943.1:0-10769 GCA_027568935.1 Erythroxylum urbanii
TATTTTAATTTTTAATCATTAATCAAAAATTTTATTTAATTATTTATATCTAATTAAATATATATTATTAATAAATTTTTTCGACTGTTATAATTTAAATATAATGGAAATATTTTTTTTAAAAAAAAATTTCTAACGAAAATATTCATAATTTTCGTCGATAATTGTCTATATACTATACCGACAGACAATATGTTCCATCGGTAATAGGTCAGTTTATTTACCGATGGACAAAACTTTACCGACGGTATTAAAAACATTTCGATGCTAAATTACATACGGGTTAGCAAGTTACCGTCGGTAAAATTAGCGACGGAAACTTTCTGATGGTCAGTAACTTTTCAGTTGACATTACCGACGGTTATTTTATTCCGTCGGTAAGTTTGCCGACAGTAAAAACACTTTCCGTCGGTAAGTTTAGTTAGGGCCGAATCTCTGAGGTTTTTGGTCGTCGGTTTATTCCGTCGGTAATGTTAAATACCGACGGAATGTTTGTCATTTCCGTCGGTATTTTCCGTCCCTAATTCACTATTTTCTTGTAGTGATAGGTGTGTGCATATAAATGCTGAAACTGACAAAGGTAAGTACTAACTGATATTTGGTCCATTCTCTAGAGGTCATTTTCATTGTTCAAAGGCCTCACCAAGATGAAGCATTCCCTATCTAGAAATAACTCATGAATAGAATCTCGAATCTATTGAAAATTAGTACATCATAATTAGTATAAAAAAACAGGAATAAACACCATTATCAATTAGAGTGTTTTATGCATGAAGCAATTAAAATAATAAGTTCTCAATAAACATGTCATGTAATCATGATCTTAGCATTTGACAAAGCAATACCTCCACTATAAAGACTTATGTGATAATAACATGAAACCATGCTCCTTACCACACATATGTAAATCAATTTGAATATTTCAAAAACATAGGATAATCAAATTTCATTATGATTTATTATAGCCAGATTTAATAAAACATTCTTATCTCATTCTTGGAATCTTTATCTTTTCCACTGCCTTGAATTGACCTAAGTGCAAGCTCTAAGTAGTCACAGGGTGTTATTCATCTATTATCCTCCACTAAATCCAGATAGAAGTCATGCAAATATGATGTTTATTTCTATCATCTCATAATCTTGCATTACAAAAATGAAATAAAGATAAAAAATCACATTACATAGGAATATTTTAGTACTTAATACCCTAATAAGCCAAACAAAGATTGGGGGAAACTACCAAAGTTCAAATGTTGTATTCCTCCCTCCAGCAGCTCTTACACGAATTTGTTTAGTTATTTATGTCACAAAAGAAAGTCAATCAAGATATGTTTCATCAATTCCAGATATTTTTATTAAAAATTCATGAAAAGTAATTACGTGACTTGTAAAACATGATTCTAGAAGTAATAGAATGTTAGTGGTAAAAATAATCACATTATGAAGTGCATAATAGTACATCGGTAAAGTAAACTAAATTAACAGTATAAGCAATAATAATGTTCTTTAAGAGTACCAAGGTCTTAGAATATAAGTTCCTGACTTGATTATAGATAAACATACTAGATAAGAGGATTGCCAAGGAGAATATTAGGGTGTTATGCATTCCCTGTCAAAGAACAAATATATTGAAATCGCAAACAAGTATATAATCAAAAGTTAAGTAAACTATTATAAAAAATTAAAATAAGGGTTGTCTTCATGAAGTAAGTTGCAGCGAAATATCAACACATACTGTTTGATCATAAGCATCTATTCCTTTGTTTTCCAAAATTAAAAGATTGTAGTGAGTGTCGTCAAAAGCAGTTCTCTTTAAACCTAAACTCTAAAAGAACAAATTAAACCTACATTGTGCAATAAATCCCAAAATTACAAACTCTAGAGTTGTAAGTCATCCGATAAATCAAAGAGAAAATATAAATTTCCACTCTATCTTTAGCAAGTATCTAGAAAAAGAACTTGATTCAAAATGAAAGTTTTCCCTTGGCGAGCGTGACCACAAATCAAAACCACACCAATTCATTCCTTGGCAAGTTGGAAAGTCGCGATTGCTTTGGGATCCATCCAAAACTTCCCTCTCTCATCGTAGTACACGAATCATATTGGCCTTGAAGGTCTGGTGATCTGTGAGAAGAAGATGGCAAAAGAGAGAAGGATAGCGGTGAGTCTCCCAATTGACGTATTGATGCTTTTAGGTCTCGTACATTTTTCTTTAGATTTTTCCCTTTGGGCTTCTTTTTTAGTTTGGGGTTTAAACTTTCTCGTTTTCATTTCCCTCCTATAATTATTTGGCAATAATAATTTTGGCGACAATTTTTTAAAAATTGTCACCAAAGGCACAATATCCTCCTAAAGATTAACCTTTTCATGATGATTTTTTAAAATTGTCACCAAATGTGGACCCTTTAGTGACGATTTTCAAAATCGTCACTAAATACTTAATTTTATAGCGATACTTAAAGCCAAATAATGGACAACATTTTAAAAGGTTAAAATCGTCACCAAATATGGACCTCTGGTGATGATTTTCAAAAAATATCACCAAATGTGGACCCTTTAGCGATGATTTTCAAAAATTATCACCAAATGTGGACCCTTTAGCGATGGTTTTCAAAATCATCACCAAGGGGCCCACATTTGGTGACAATATTATATGGACCCTTTAATGATGATTTCCAAATAGACGATTTTGGAAATCTTTGCTAAAGGGTCTATATTTGGTGACAATTTTTCAAAGTCGTCACCAAATGATCGCTAAAGGTTTGGATGATTTTGGAAATCGTAGCCTTTCGCTAAAGGTTTACATTTAGTGGCAGTTTTCAAATCATTGCCCAAGGTCCACATCTAGTGACACTTTTTAAAATGTAGCCAAAAAAAAGTAGTGAAATGTTTACCTTGTTGTAGTGAATATAATAATCATGAATCCATCTAGACCACAAGGAATGTTTATGCATGCATAGCCTCCACAGTCTTTTAACCATCAAGATGGTGTTCATGGTTCTAATAGAAATGAGATTAAGTCCACTTTCAATTCTTCGAGCACGAAATTTAAACCACTTATAAAAATGGGAAATAAATTTCCACATGTAGAAATTACATAATTTCTCCAATGAATTAAATGATAAGCACTCATTACAATAAATGAACTAATAATTCATCAAGTAAGAAATAGATTATGAAAGATAGAAAATGATATTTTAAGCCAGCTTGACAATAGCTTTAGTAACGAGAGACAATAAAACTAGAATTTTAACAATCAAATAAGAAATTTACCATTTCATATTTGTGGTTAAGCAAACTAAATGTAACATGAAAATTCCTTGAATTAACATTTAAGCAAAACATACAATGATTTTTCCAAAAAAATTGAATGATGTACTTGCTCTAGGGTAAGGTCAGACAATTTACCATCAAATTTGAATGAGATACTAGGCATTGAAGACAGACTATTACAGTTAATAGTTGATTTTCCTTTTAGAGTAGGGAATCTTTCACAGAGGTGAGATTAAATTGTGCTATTAATGTTTCAAGTACTTTCCCGAGAAAGAGAATAATAAGACAACGTAACTCATTCATATAATTCAAAATCAGATCTCAAATCTGATTTAATAAAGCAAACACACTCAAAAGGGAGGTGAATTGCATAAAAAAATTTGCAAGATACTTTAAAAAAGATAATATCCTTCTAAATAAAAATAAGTCTATAAATAGGAAGGTCTTGTCAACTTTCGAAAATATCATGTTAATGTTAAAAACAAAAGGATCCTGTTAATTGAAAGGAGTCTGCTAGCACTCAAAAGAAAAGGAGCCTACTAGTGATCAAAAACTAAAGGAGCCTGCGAACGCACAAAAATGAAAGGAGCCTTTTAATCGATAGGAACTTGTTAACGCTAAAAAAAGAAACAACCTCTTGCGATAGAAAAACAGAAAGAGCCTATTATAAAACTGAAGGAGCCTCTTGAAAACACAAACTTATAATGCAGAAATTTAAAAGTTAGGAAGAGAGAAAGAATGACATAAGCAATTTATACTGGTTCGGCTTATAACGAAACCTACGTCCAGTCTCCAAGTATTCAACTTGAGTATTTCACTATAAAATCCAAGTAGTAAACTTTCACGGGCCTCTCCAAGATCACAAGTTCATATTTTTCAAGGTTCTTCAACCTTCCACAGTCGTAGTGCTTAACAAAATTTTACAAGCTCTCAATAAGAAATATATAGAGGATTTAACAGCCTCTCTCAATAGAGTGATTTCACTTTTTAAGGCACAAAGAATTTGATAAGACTTTCAAGAATATTGATTGTAGCACCCCACTCCTGCAAGACACATACCTGACATCATGAGTGATATTCAAGTCTGAGCCCCGCGAGGGTGGCATGCTAGAGCACTCAGTCAATCGAATCTCATTACAAAAATCTTCTTCCCCTTTCTATAAATTTCTTTTCTTTTTTAAAACAATGCACGCTTTTTTGAAAAATCAATAATCATATTGGGCCCGTTTCGATCATAAACTCTTCCACTCACATATATAATTACACAACAATCAATTTCATTTACATCCCTTTCCAATTTGGAAAGTTATTACAAAAATAGATTGATCAATAAACATGATCCAAAAATCTCAAAATGCATTCTTTCATACAAAAATAATAATATTGAAAATAATTATCCAAGCGCCAACTGATCCTAACCTTTATCTCTCACTTGTATGCAATATGTATACTCCCGTTTGCCTTACAAGGTACTCTTCTGAGCTCTGAAAAATATTTGTAAATTTTGGGTGAGTTTTTGCGAACTCAGTGAGTGACCATCATCGATGGCTCACCCAATTACATAACACATAATTCACATTATTTATTTAACAATCACATTGGATCACATACACTTAATCATTCATTTCACATTTTACATTCAATACATATCACATTCATAAATTATTCAAACCATTATAATCATTCATATAAGGCATATGCAGTGCACATGAGACTCACTTTCATTTATTATTTTCGTTGTGACCGAGTGTCTTTTTATCTAGCCCATATCTCTTAGTGGATACCGGGCAGTATCAGATGATGTCCTATATGCCTTAGTAGATACTGGGTACATTCATAACTGAGCCTGAGTCTCTTATCACAGTCTAAGCTTTAAGCTCTTTTTCACATTCTGAGCTTTAAGCTTTTTTTCGGTGGCTACTCTGGTCACAACTGCCTTTATGTTTCATGCATTCATGAAATGAAATGAGTCAATCACATTTGCATGATCCCATTCAATCACATTCCTATGTCATCGGACCTTAGTCCGGCATTCAACATTAAGTTGAGAATCACATGTTCACTTACATGCAAATGCTCATTCAAAACACATTTATCCTTAAATTATGTACATTTAGCTCATCTCATTCACATACAAGCAACACTTCAATATCTCAACCAAGCGTCATAATCATCGAACCTCCTGTCCAGAAACCAACACAATCGATCACATTTATCTAGACATTCAGTAGTTAATCAATACCAAAATTCAGACAAAACAAACAATGAAATGAGACCATCTAGGTCTACTCACAATACGCTCTAGATTAGCAATTGCTTTTAAGACTCGGAAACGTCTGAATGTGTACATTTATCCTGCACATCAAAATTTTGCAATACACACATTGCACACATACATTAATAACTTTGCACAATTATAAGCATTCATTTATGCACATGTGTGTATATAGAATATGTACAATGCATGTTTATGACAATCCCAAGTATCTTTCCATTATTCTCGTCTCATTATCAGTCTTATGTCAACACTCACCTAAGTAAAATTTGTACCTAGGGTTTATACCTCAAATAAACACTTTGAATCTAATTTCATAACCCAATGAATCATTTCAAATGTTTCTCCAAACACTAACTTTCAGGTCTACTATTTCTGATCATTTAGACAATGAAAATGAATTAATTTGGGAACAATTTCTTTTGAGAATTGTCCTTCTACCTTATAAGTTTCTAATGACACCAAAATCCTTCAATTTGGTTCAGTAGTGTAATTATTATGAGACAATGCCCCAAACTCAACTTCCACCCAGAATTTGAAATTCTTACAATTTGATTCAGAATTTTATTTCTTCAGATGATTTGTAGTCCTATGTCTCTAGTTTACTTAAAATAAAAAAGCATCCCAACAGATCAAGATATCATCAAAATACCAAAGTATGTTTTGTGCTGGAAAATTCACGGCGGCGAACTTTTCTAGAGAGGAAAAGTTCGCGTGAAATCTTTCAAGTTTGCCGTAGCAAACCAAGGAAAATTGGCTGTGGCGAACTTCATTCTTCAAGTTGGCCACGGCGAACCAAGGAAAGTTAGCCATAGCGAACTTTGACATAAGCATACGCAGAACATGTTTCATTTTCCCGATTTTCAAACTTCCAACATTTACATCTAACTCATCTTATACGTAGATTATCTCTTCCATTTCATTTCCTTATCATCCTCTACCCAATTCAACTTAATAAATCACTCACAAACAAAACATATTTTTCATCACCCGTGACACATACATAAACATTGCATAACCAAGTCATCAAATCTCAATTTACTCATCATTTTAGCTTCATTTAACCATACTCATGATATTTAAAGCATCACTTACTTGATTTAACTAAAGCTTCTTCAAGATTCTCCAAGAAACCCTAACTTCCAAACATCTCATGATCATCTTCATTTATGAAGGAGAGATTAGGTCTTTCTTGTGACAAAATGAAGAGATAACAAAGATCTTGAAGTGGTAGTGTAGGATTTTGACAAAAATCAACATGAAGAGGTTTGGTTGTGAGAATGAGAGGGTCATGGCTTTGAGAGAAGAGAAGAAGAATGAAGAAAGTAAATAGCAAGGAAAATGAAAGACAAAAGTGAGAGATGGTCTTTCATATGTCAATGACGTGGTTGAGTTTAAAAAGTAATGTAACAATTGATTGGTAGGTGTCATGACACTCATCTCATAAAATCAAATTAACACCTTGTAATACCATTTAATCACTAGTCCAATCAAATCCAATTTCTACTCTAATTGCCTCCCAATTTTAAATTGACACTTATCAATAAATCCCAAAATCATTTATAAAAATTTCCATTGCCATTTGACAGCAAATTCTACAACCATTCATCATTTGTTTTGCCACTTGGCATTTTTTCTAATCCAAAAATTACCCCAAATTTTCTGAAATTTTTTCCAAAATTCTCCAATAATTCTAAATCACTAAATACACTCTCCAAATCAAATTTCAACATATAAAAACCACAATTCTCAATATAATCACATTTACAAATCAATTATACCTAGAATTCGTCAATGAATGCATGTACAAATATTTTAATGTGTAAAAAATTCAATATTCACGTGTATGTGCATATCATATAATGCATGAGCACGAAATGCATTTTCTAATCTCTCAATTTTATTTCTCATTTATGGTATTCCTGACTCTAACTCTTAATATGGGAACGGGATGTTACAATTTGAGTAAGAGATAGAGGTCGGGATCAGTTCGCATCTTCATTTGTACTTTCTTATTTTTGTATCAATTTGTATATTCCGCGATTTTTGTACAATGTGTATTTAAACATTATGTTTATTCTAATTTTCCAAATGGGAAATGTTTGAAAATGATTTTGTGATATAATAACTTTTGAAATTGGAAACGTTTTGTAAATGAAACTGATTAAAGTGTTTTAATAATTATGATTTCGAGTTTTATAAAATAAAAGTTTGGGCCCAAATTTGATTATTGATTTCCACATACATTAGTGCAAAAAAACTGAGTTTTAAGTGTTTGATTGATTTAGCATGCCACCCTTCCGGGGTACGCACTCGGACATCACTCAGGATGTCGGGTACGTGTCTTGTAAGAGTGGGGTGCTACAATTTGACCTTCTTCTTTGTCTACCTCTTCCAGCTCCTCGTCCTGAGTCTAGCTTACAACCATGATATGCTCCTTTTGGTTCGACTCGGTGTTATTAGGAAGAGTTCTAGCATTCTGCTTTGACATTGCTTCTGCTAGTTGTCCCACTTGGACTTCTAAATTATGGATAGACGAAGCATGATTCTTCGTGACTTGCTCGAATTTACTCTCGAGCCTTCTATGTGCTTCCTCCATTCCCTCTATCTTATCCAAAATTTTGTCCAATTTTGAATCCATCGAGCTTGTTTTGTCCTGTGGGAAACTCGTTGTCCTTAAGGTCTGAATTACCCTCCATTGTTGTTGTTAGACGAGAAAAAGTTTGGGTGATTCTTCCACCTAGGGTTATATGTGTTAGAGTAGGGATTATTACCCCTTCCACGTCCAAATTGGGCTCCCATGTAATGAACTTGCTTCGAGTTATCTTCTCTCATCAAAAAGCAGTCCATTGTATCATGATCAAATTGGCTATATAGCTCGCACTTCAATTGCTCGGCTTTTATCGTAGCTAAGGATGACACGTTCATATTACTGAGTTATCGTGTCAAGTTGTCGATCTTAGCTTGCATTTCCGTCATCTGATCCACTGTGACAAATCCTTTCTGCTCCTTAAAGTTAGTAAGTTGCCTACTATGTTCACTAGCCCATAAGCAGCTATTGCTAGCCATCTCCTATATTAATTCCTCTGCTTCATTGATCGTCTTTTACATTAAAGATCCTCCTGACGCCGCATCGATGGTGCCTCTAGTCTATGGGTTTACTCCATTATAAAATGTCTGTAGTAAGAACTCCTTGGGTAGATTGTGGTGTGGGCATCTCCTCTGCAAATACTTGTAACACTCCCACGCGTCATAAATGGACTCCCCATCACCTTATTAGAAATTTGTAATTTCCTTAATAATTTTGGTGGCTTTTGTTAGTGGGAAATATTTATCCAAAAAGGCACATACTAACTATTCCCACGTTGTAATGTTAGTGGGACTTAGTGAATGATACCAAGCCTTTGCTCTATCCCTAAGCGTAAAAGAAAACAACCTAATTCTCACTGCGTCTTTCGACATTTGGTGATACCGAAAAGTATCACAGATCTTGAGAAAACTCACAATGTGAGCATTCAGGCCTTCATTTGCAAGTCCATAGAATTGAATGTTCTGTTGAAGCATGTTCAAGAGGGCTGGCTTGATTTCAATAGAAACCACTTGAATATGCAGTCTAGCCACTCCTTGGTTCACAGGATTGAACCCTAACCTCATAAAATCCATGAGGGTCCTCTGTTGTTGCCTACCAGGGTTAACTTCTTGATCCATGTTTTTTTAGAATTCCTCGGCCATTTTTGCTTACTTGAACTCTTCTTTTTCTTCTCGCCAAGCTTTCTTATGTTTTACCGAACATACTTCGATAATTTAATCATATCTTGACCTGTAGAGCTTCGAATGAGATGATTAATATTTCAAAATAAACTAGAAACATGGAGCTACAATTGTTCTGAAGAAGTAAATTTGTGATTCCACTATTGGAACTAGTTTTGGCTAGAGAGATCCTATGGAAATAACCTACAGGGTAATTCACACGCTCACGCTTTCATGACATACGGATAGTTGGGCTCCGAAAATGGGGTCTAGCAATAAAGGCAAACGACACTTGCTACCATACAATGCCTCATATAGAGCCATACCAATACTACTGTGATATTGATTATTATAAGCAAATTCAATTAAAGCTATATAAATATCCCATGCTCTTTGAAACTCTAAAATACAAGCTCTGAGCATATCCTCAACAGTCTTAATCGTCCTCTCACTTTGACCATCTGTTTGAGGATGAAATGCAGTGCTGAAATTAAGTTTGGTACTCAAAGCTGTCTGTAAGCTATCCCAAAATCTCGAAGTAAATCTAGGATCCTTGTCCGATATAATAGACATTAGAACCCCATGTAATCTCACTACTTCATTCACATATTTCTGAGCTAACTGATCTAGTGAGTTACTCTCTCACACTGGCAAGAAATGAGCCGATTTGGTTAATCTATCAGCAATGACCTAAATGGCATCATATTGTCTCGGAGTCCTTGGCAAACCTATTATAAAATCCATCGTGATTCTCTCCCATTTTCATTCAGGAATAGGCAATGACTATAACTTACCAACTAGAGCCTAATGCTCTGCTTTAATATGTTGGCAAGTCAAACACTTAGCCACATAGTCAGCCACTTGTCTCTTCATCCCTGGCCATCAGAAAGATTGTTTCAGCTTATTATACATCTTGGTAGTACCAGGATTGATAGCATAAACTGCTACATATGCTTCCTCCACAATCTCCTTTCTCAGATCTTCAACATCTGATACACACAATCTCTGTTTCATCCATAATATATCGTCTCTCATTTCAAATTTAGAATCTGGATTTACTTTCAACTTCTTAATTAACTTCACAATCTCAGGATCCTTATACTGGGCTTTCCTAATTATCTTATGCAATATTGGTCTTAGCTTCAGTATAGCTATTAATGCCTCATCTTGCCCCAATTTCAACTCAGCATTCATTGTTCTCAATTGAACTAGGTTAAGCAACCTCGATAATTATACTTATAGCTATTTTTAAATAGTTAATATATGCCACGTAGAACTTGTGTATATCGATTGTAAATATTGGTTTTTGATGACTCAATGTAAACTTTTATGAATGAATGAAATGCAAAGTTAAGGTTTTTTTTAAATATTGTGTTTTGTGACTTTTACATACATAGTTGATGCTATGATTAAGTTGGATATGTTGCCATATTATAAAGTGAAGGTGAGATAGTTAACATGCCATTATTAT
>JAOQML010039967.1:0-10768 GCA_027568935.1 Erythroxylum urbanii
ACTTGTAAGGTTATTAAAGCCTTGTAAAACAAATATTCATTTAGGGATGAATGAAATATATGTATGATCTGCGCATGTTGATGAACACTGCTAAGTTTCACGTTGCATGTGTTGATCAAAATATTTTGAAGTTTTGAGAAGCAGTTGATGTTTATGTTGTGTATTTCTGACCTGAAATTTTGAATGAATGAAAGCGGTTGAGAAGGTTAATGGTTGCATTAAATAAGGTAGATGCAAAGGAAAAATACAGAGGAAGAATATTGTCTGTGGTGACGTCAGAACACAAAGGCAAGGAGGAATAAAGAGTAAAAGTATCCTCTGTGATGACGTCAGAACACAGAGGGAAGGAGGAATAAAGAGTAGAAGTATCCTCTGTGCTGACGTCAGAATACAGAGGGAAGGAGGAGTAAAGCGTAGAAGTATCCTCTGTGCTGACGTCAAAACACAGAGGCAAGGAGGAGTAAAGAGTAAAAGTATCCTCCGTGCTGACGTCAGAACACAGAGGTAAGGAGAATTTGAAAGAAGAAGTATCGTCTGTGCTGACGTCGGAACACAGAGGCAAGGAAGATAGAGAGGGGAAGTATCGTCTATGATGACATCAGAGCACAGAGGACACGTCATCACTCAGAGGATAGAACACAGAGAATAGACCACAGACGATAAGGGGTCAACAAAGAAGATGAAAGTCCACTACAGAAGATAGAACACAGACCATAGGCCAACCACAGAGGATAATGAGAAGGAGTTAAGAAGTTATATTAATTGAAGGATATCGTCTGTGTTACTGTACACAGATTCCTCTATGTTACTGTTCACAGACTTCGTCTGTGTTACTGTTCACGAACTTCTTCTGCGTTGCTGTTCACGAACTTCGTCTGTGTTACTGTTCACAGACTTCCTCTGTGTTACTGTTCACGGTTTATTTTCTGTCCTCTTTTTGACCCTTCAGAAGATACAATAGGCCTTCGAGGTCTTCATAAAAGTTGTAGCTCTTGAAGTCCTCTTTCAAACTCTCCAAAGAAAACCTAATTTGGATTCCTAAAGAAAAAGTTATACTAATAGCCCCGAAGCATGTACATATGTAAAGTGTGGACTCACCAACGCTATTCCTTGAGGTATTTGGGTTGAAATGGAGCATTGGACAAGTCGACTATTTAGCTGTAAGTCGACTACTAACAATCAGACCTATCAGTTAGATAAACAGAATTGTCGACTATTCGAAGAGCGGAGCTGAGCTTAGAAGGGGAGGTTTGAATGCAAGTATAGTTAAGGAATGTAATCACCGGGGTTCGAAGTCTTAGGGTATCAGAGAGAGCATGAAAGTCAAACTCTGGAAACGGGGTCTAGCACTGTATATTATCAGAGAAAAAAGATGAACCGATAATGATTTAGGTGATTCTCTATTGGAAATAGCTCAAGTCTTATGATTTTCTGCAAGAGTTAGACTTCGGAAATGAGGTCTAACAGTTGTTGGTATCTGAGCAAGCATGAAATTTAGACTCCGAAATCGGGGTCTAACATAAGGTGTTCACTGATCATAGTGTTAACTAGAATCACTCCTTTATTCTAAAATCGTGGTTGATCATTTTCAATAAATGCGCTTAACTACCATCTAATAAAACAATCTCTGGAAATATGTTCACGTTACTAGAATTATTTTTATTTATTTAAATCTATTTAATTCATTTTCATAATGTTGAATAGGTATAGCAGATGTTTATGAACTTAGTTTGGATCTATTGGTCACTATTTTATTAAATAGTTAAGCCCAACAGTGTTATGACCCCAATAGTTATTAATTGTGTGGCATATACACCTTATGTCCTACAAGGGGGACTACGAGGGAGTAATTGCCACAATAAAACATTATTAAGATGACTAATTAATTGTAAAAAGATATTGTCTTATACTGGTGAATACCCACTCTTTTCCTTTCTCTTTCTCTTTCTTTTTGTTTTTCTCTTTTTATCTCTTATCGTGGATGGAATATTTGGCAAAAAAGATGTAAAAGATATTAAAAAATGATGCAATTGCTCTTTTTCACTGAAGTAATTACTCTAGAAGAGTAGTAATACTAATATAAATTAGTCTTTTTTACAAATGTCATGTTGGAAATAAATGTTGTAACTAATATAAAGTAGTAATGCAACTATCTTTCAAATTTATGTAACTACTAAAAGAATAGTGATGTAATTAATTAAAGGGTTAATTAAAAAATATTAGATTTTATTCAATTTTGCAATACTAGCTTAAACGTTAAAAATGGTACTAAATTACTTCAACTTTTATTTTTGTATAAAAATTGTCTTGCTGTTAGGTTCTTCATTAATAGTATTGACATAACTAAGTACATTAAATAATTTTTTGTCACGTTGGTGATGCGCTTAGTATCAATTACTATATATTAAATTAATAATTAAAAATATCAAAATATAGAACCAAAAATATCAAAATCCCTAAATCATGTATACGCCTAGCAATTAAGTATACAACCACTGGTCGGTTCACCGACAAGAGTAATGTGTGTGCCTTTGGGAGATTATATTATAAGTTTTCTCTTAAAAAGAGAGGTCTCTAATTTGCTTTATCTTAGAGCTGAGAATGTAGATTGCAATATCAGATTGAACACAATCTTTACGATAGATTCTCCAAGTACGAAGATGTTAAGATTGCAAGAATTTCTTAGCTTTGCACTCATAAGTCTCCTATTGAAAGATTACGAATGGAATCGGGCGTTCAAAATTTTCAAACCAATAAATGTAACCTTAACTTCTTTGTATACTCTAAAACATACAGTTCTCATATGTAATCTCCTCTTACTGATGACTGATGCTTTCTTATGAATGTTAATGAACATTATTTCCATCTCAAATGGAAATGGAATTTTGGGGAAAGTTTCTTTCATGCATACAACAGGTTGATTTATATTCATGTCAAAAAATGATGTCTTCCTTAGGTATATATATACTAAGGACGAATGGGAAGGATGACCATGAAATTCCATCCCATCATCCATTTCATTAACGGCTGGATTGTTGTCCCATTTATACGCTACAGTCTTACGGATATGACTTAACATGTCACACCTGTGACCTATTTCATTCTCCGGTCTAATAGATATAATTTTGCCTTCCAAATTGAGAATATCAAAGAGCTCTAAAAGTGATGATTCAAACGAAGACTCTTTCTGCGAATTGGTGACTATAACTTCTTGAGCATACCTAGTATATAAGAAGGATGGAAATAGCTGATGAAACTTATTATCCAATTCTATTAAAGAAAAATTGAGCAGTACATTTGTTATCAATGCAGAGGATGGAATACTCTCTTTCATTACGACTACAAAATTCCATCCACCGTCCATTTCATTAACGACTGGATTGTTGTCCCCTTTCTACGTTTGCAGTCTTAAAGGTGTGACTTAACACGTCACACCCGTGACATATTTCATGCAGTCTCATGAGTGTGACTTAACATGTCACACTCGTAACATATAATTATTTCACGACTTTGATAAATAATAACAGCCATGACTCGTGGCATTATTTATTTTTTCTTATAATTCAAATAATTTAAACAGATATTAGTAATTTTGAAATTCCAAAGTTTCGATCTAGCACATTTGGAAAAATTTTCAACCAAATTCCAAGTGAAACTCCTAACAGTAAAATCACACAGGTGTGACTTAACATGTCATGCCCGTGATATACAACATTATTCATCATCTTTTATATCATTCTCATAGGTGTAAGTTTATATCAAATCAATATTTGAAGTCTTCCCTTCATTTATTTGGTTGCTGACAACATTAAAAAGAAATTAATTTCCCAACAAATACGCTCCGTCATATCACAAAACATAAACTTCGATTGCTCATTTCAACAAACTATCTTTCAACAGATACGTCGCGGATTTAAGCATCTGATGTTATAAATGAAATTTATTCAATTGTTAGTAATAAAATCTAAAAGTTATTAATTTTTCTTTTAACAAACATTTAATATGTATCATTTTTTCTTAAACATGTGTCACTCATCGTTTCAATTTTCTTTCTCATTAATTACATTCACAAAATCTTCCACCATATTTATTTTCTTTGTTTCCTTCGTATTGTTTTACTTATTCAAAATGAGGAACAAAGAAACACAATATCAGCTTAAAGATCTTTGCCAATCGATTCAATAAAATAAAGTTGTGCTATAACATCTAACCAAGCAAACTCCTCTCTTGCAGAAGCAGGTGAGATCTTTTCTCTCTTTCAACTGTTTCGTTTTTTTATGGATGAAGAAGCAAGATTATATCAATAGTGTACAAAATAGTTGCTGCCCTTAACATTATTTTCTACCTAATCACAGAAGAAATTTTGTAACAATGTTTGTATTGAACGATTCCTCAGAGGTAATGGTGGCAACGTTAAGTTAGCTGTAAAAAATTTAAAGGCTTACCTTTCTTGGAGAGACAACATGTTTATCGGTAATGTAACAATAATTTTTATTATAATATTATCAATGCAATCAAATTTTCTTACACTTTTTGTGCTGATTCTCGATCTTTTTTTAATCAATCCTTTTTTTATTTCTTCCATTATAAATAAATGTTGTTTTTTTATATAAGTTAAAATAGTTCAGTGTTAAACTAATTACCAGTTCAAAATAAAGAACAACAAATATTGCTTCAAAATCTTTCGAATTTTATTTTTTACTTTCTAATTTTTGTTTTTTCTTTGAAATGTAGAGAACTTGACGGCAGATGAATTTTCCACTGAACTCATTGAAGGGCTTGCTTATGTAGCAGGTCATGATGAAGATTCGAGACCTGTTTTGGTAATTTTCTAACTCCACCAATTACGTTTTTTCACTTATTTTTTAAATCACAGAAATTATCAACAAGATTGTTTTTTTTTCTAAATTTCATTTTGACATTTGTTACATCTATACTCATTGAAAAGATTTATTGTTCCCTTATTACCATTGGTTCAAGATTTTTTGCCTTAAATAAGATTATCGGAAGTTTCGTTCAAGAAAACTGTAAGTGAGCATATATAATTTTTAATTGTACGTCTATTTCAATTTATATCCTTCTTAATTGATTATTAATCATATCAACATTCTATCTTTTGCTTCAATTTTCTATAGATTCACATGCTTCATTGCGTTTACTTTGGAAGTTGCCATATCAACCATGCGAAAAAACTATGAACACTTTGTACATCTTTTTTATGCCAGTATATTGACTTCTTCCAAAACTCGGTTGATAACCTATAAAAATATTGCCATTATTTTATCAAAGAAACGCTTTTGTGTCTTTCCTGCCTTGTGAAAAACCTTTAAATTAGATTTAAATCAGTCACTACATATAACCTTGTCATATGTTCTCTTATAATTTGTTCTTCTTATCTTCTCAGGATTTTTCAGGTTTGCTTTAACTTTCATAAATGTACTTTTATCAACATTAAAAACTGTTATCCACTATTACCCATCCAGACTTTATAGAGCTTTTGTAATCGACCCACCTTGTTTGTTCTCTTATCTATGGAAGGTAATACTATTATTTATATGCCTAATTTTTGTTTATTTTATCTCCCTTTTAACTTCTTCATGAAAAATACTCTTTTTTTAGACTTGTTAAATATACATGAGCCTATTACTACTTTTAACTTATAATTCAAATCTTGATTGCTAAGTAATTGTGGAATGTTGATGATTACAGGGTGTTCAACCATTTTTTGAATTTTCAACAATCACCACAGTGGTTTCTTGAATAGACTTTAAAGGATTATTAGAAATCTATAATTTACATATTCACCCCCAAGTCTCTTCCCTTCGATTTGACCCTTTGTCGATTAGATCACTAACTAAAGATGGCTTATGTTCATCAAGGTTTTCTTTTATTGTGTCACAACATTCTAACTTAATCAAACTATGGTACCTTACCTTAACCCGCCCAGCTTTTTCAAAAATAGGGGTCCATTAGTAAGTCTCCTTTGGGCTCAACACAAATTAACCTATTCAATTTAAGATCTATCTCCTTTGCATCACCCATTGATAGAACACGCCATCGAACCATCAAAACTTATGCAACGGCAACCAACAAAGCTTTATTCCCTTTGACTCCCTTTCCACAGCGTGTCACCACAATTTAGACACTTAAAATTGCTGAACCGCAAACCCCCACAACCCTTTTTCTTACGATCATCCACCATGTTTTTGTTTTCTAAAAAAAACTAGAGCCCCCGTCATTGTCATGCGAAGAAATTTTATTTAGAGCCCCCGTCATTTTGTTGTTCATCAGGAGAGATTTGCATTATTGCTCCTTAAATTCCATATGCTCTGAAACGATTATTTATTGGTAGTGATGAAGAATCTGAACATTTCAGGAAGAATGTTCGTATATACAATAATAATGTGGCTTTTACTTCATATGGAGCTAGGTATGATCGAGAACTAACAAAAAATAAGAAAGGTGTTTATACATTTCGTGTTCAAGGTCAAGTTTATCATTTCCTTGACAGTTTAGTTTCAACAACTGATAAGTTATCTATTATCTAACTCTATTTCTTTGATACTGATGAGGAACTGAAAAAAAGGACTAAGAGTTGTGATAAACTTGGTGAGGATACATTAAAACTAATTATGGCAATTTTACAAGATAATCCCTATGTCAAGTTCTTCAGAAGTCTTAGGGACATTCCAATGCTTGAGAATCATGCAATATTTTTGAGGTGTTATCTTGGCCTTGATCAGCATGTTTACAATCTTCCTACTGCATCACAAATGGCTACTATATGGACTGAGATCAATGATGAAAAGATTGATAAATGTCCTCACATCTAAGTTTACACTCACTCGGCACAAGTTATAGAATCCAATCTTACTATACATGTTATGAAGTCCTTTAATATCCTCTTTTATTTCCTCGCAGTGAATCTGGATAGCACCGAAGAATTAAGCAGTTGATTTCAAAGAGAGACAAAAACAATGTTTCAGATGAAGGATGTAATGTTAATTTTAACTCTTTTACTGATCCATCTAAAATTTTCACTATGAAAAACACAGGCAAGTTTGCCTTTTCCTTCTTCATTTTTACAGTATTGTCTAATGTTACCATTTTATTTATCGAATTTATTTGTTTAATTATTAGTTGCTGATCAAGAATATTGTGAAGATGGTACTATTTTTGCTAGAGAATATTATTGTTATAGGCTCTAAATAAAAGAACATGATGAATTTATGCTAGTCCATAGCTTATATAATAACCCAAACCACCCCTCCCACAAATATTGTCCACTTTGGGCCTTGACCCAGCCAAGCCCACATAGTTTTGCTCTTCCCGCACTCAAGAAAACGCGTATATGAGGGAGAGATATCCACACCCTTATAAGGCGTACTTCGTTTCCCTCTCCAACTGATATGGGATCTTATAATCCACCCCCTTGAGGGCTCAGCGTCCTCGCTATCATATCGATTCTGGTATTGGCTCTGATGCCATTTGTAACAGCCCAGACCACCCACCTACAGATATTTTCTACTTTTGGGCCTTGACCCAGTTAAGCCCTCAAGGTTTTGTTCTTCCCACCCCTGGGAAAACGCATCTTTGAGGGAGAGGTATCTATACCCTTATAAGGCGTACTTCATTCCCCTCTCCGACCGATATGGGAATCTCACAGCTTAAGGTTGCTTTAACAAATTTTTGTGGGAACTTATATAAAGATTGAAACATCTAGACTTGATTTCCATAGAAAAGGACAAAATAAGATAAAGACAGAGATACTGTAAGGTGTTTTGGACAATATTACCATTGGTCAAATAGAAGGTTATAGAATTAGTCGTCAAGTTGTACTCCCAACTTCATTTGTCGATAGTCCAAGGGATATGAAACGATGTTATCTTGATGCAATAGCTCTAGTACAAAAGTATAGTAAATTAGATATTTTCCTCACCATGACTTGCAACCCTATGTGGAGAGAGATTCAAGATAACCTTAAGTTTCATAAAAAGCCACAAGATAGTCCAGATTTATTAGCTAGAGTTTTTTGAGCTAAATTTGAAATTCTTAAAAATGAGCTAATAAAAAATATTTGGAGATGTTGCTGCATGTGTTTATATTATTGAGTTTCAAAAGTGTGGATTCCTTCATGCTTATTTATTGCTGATACTTAAGCCGCATTCTAAATTGCTAAATCTAGATTCTTATGGCCAGATCATATCCGCTGAAATACTAGATCCTGATCAAAATTCACAGTTATATTCTCTTGTAATTAAGCATATGATTCATGGTCCTTGTGGTCTTGTGAATAAAGATTGTCCTTGAATGAGAAATGGTGTGTGCTAGAACCATTACCCTAAAAATTTTGCTCCTTTTACTATTTATGGCGAAGACAATTATCCATATTATAGACAAAGAGATGACGGTCAAAAAATCAAGATTTGTAGACATGAGGTTGATAATAGTGGGTGGTTCCTCACAATCCGTACCTCTTGCTGCTCATTGATTGCCACATAAATGTTGAAATTTGTTCCACTGTTAAGCTTGTTAAGTACCCATATAAATATGTGTTTAAAGGCTATGATCTTGTCAATTTTAGCATTGTCGATCAAGAGATCACAATTAATATTGATGAAATTTGTAATTTTCAAGAAGGTTGTTGGATTTCACCTTCTGAAGCTTTCTGGCGTATATATGAATTTCATCTAATAGAGATTAATCCATCAGTTTATATACTCTAGGTTCATCTTCCATATCAAAGGTTTATTTCCTTTGAAAAAAATGTAGATCTGTTATATTTGTTGAGAAAAATTGACTTCTCCAAAACAATGCTGACTGAATTTTTCAAGATGAATTTGATAAATAAAAAGGTAGAAAAGATGAAATATTTGTATAAAGATTTTCCATAACATTTTGGTCAGAAAGAAGTCGAAAGAAAGTGATTGGAAGATTGGTTACTGTTGACCCTAAATAAGGAGAAAGGTACTACTTGAGGTTATTACTTACATATGTTAAAGGACCAACATCATTTAATCACTTGTTAACTATTGATGGTGAAAAAACAAGTTGTTTTAGGGAGGCTGCACTGAAGTTAGGACTGCTAGCATCTGATTTTTATATATAACAAACTTTAGATGAAGCTGTTTTATTTCAAATGCCAGCTTCACTTAGATTATTATTTGCTACACTCCTGCATTCAAAGACTATCTTTGTTCTAATTACCAACATGTTCCTCCTATAGTGCATGTACATTTGAGGACGTTACAAGGATGGCCCTTCAAGATATTAATAAATTCCTAGAATAAATGGTGAAAAGCTTAAGCAATTATCATTTTACCGATTATCACATTGAAGTTGACTATCATCAACATCTTAGTAAAGAAATACAAAGTGAGAAGAATATACAGATTGATCCAAAAGACTTATTATTACATTCAAAGTTGAATAACGAGCAGAAATACATATTCGATTTGATTTTGCATTTGGTTTTGACTTCAATTCATGGTAGTTTTTTATTGATGGTCCTGGAGGATCTGGGAAGACTTTCTTGTATCGAGCTCTTCAGTTTTCTATTGATGGTCCTGGAGGATCTGGGAAGACTTTCTTGTATCGAGATCTTCTTACAATTTTACGGTCACAAAGTCATGTTACAATTATTGTTGCTACATTAGGTGTTGCAGCATCAGTCCTTCCTGGTGGCAGGATAGCTCATTCCAGATTTAAAATCCCACTCAATTTGTCAAAGTAGAAAGTTTGTTAGTTAAGTAAGCAAAGTAGTATTGCAAAACTGATATTTGAATCTAGTCTTATCTTTTGGGACTAGGCTTCCATGAAAAAAACGAGAAACCATTGAAGCATTTGATGACTTACTTCAAGATATCATGAACTCCAATCAGCCTTTTGGAGGAAAATTTATTGTATTTGGCAGTGATTTTTGTCAAACCTTACCAATTATAGAACAAGCGACAAAACAACAACTAATTGATTCAAGTCTTCTAAATTCTCATCTTTGGCCACACATGCGTAAATTTTCTTTGACAATAAATATGAGAGCGATATCAAATCCAACCTTTTGTGAATTTTTATTACGAGTTAGAGAAGGGACAGAACTAGTCGACGAGCAAGATCAAATTTTCTTACCAAAACAACTGGTTATTTCTTACCACAACAAGGACAAATCTCTAAACGGGATAAATCTTTTATTATCAATTTTATTTTTTAAAGAAAAATTAAAAAGACATGTTTCTTATGCACCATTGCCTTCACCAGGTTACTTCAAAATGTCTTCCCTGACCTAAGCTTGTATTCGTCTGATCCATATCAGATGATAAATATATGTGTACTGTGTCCAACAAATAGCTGTGTTGACGAAATTAATGATATGATGATCAACAAATTGTTAGGAAATCGACATTCGTACATAAGTTTTGACAAAACGATTGACCGAAGGCATCAAGCAAATTATGAAGATTTTCTAAATTCTTTAAATCCTAAAGGTCTACCTCTACACAAACTGTTGCTCAAAGAAGGTGAAGTAAATTACACGTTAGTATAGACTTTACGTTCAAGAAACTAGATACACAAGAAAGGAGGGGGGGTTGAATGGTGTATCCTCCTTTTTGAATATAAAGTCTTGAAAAGAACTTCTCTTTCTCATTAAAAGAATATCACAAGGTTTATATGAAAATTATTACTTAGTTAAATCACAAATTACTTCTATATGATTTTTTAACAACAAAATAAACTGAAGTAAAGAGTAGAGAATAGACACTGCGATTTTTAT
>JAOQML010040026.1:0-10766 GCA_027568935.1 Erythroxylum urbanii
TTCCCACGTTCGTGGGAATTTGCATGATTCCCACGAATGTGGGAATTTGTCCTATATGAACTCTTCTTATCTTCTCTTCTTTGATCTTTTGTTCAACCTCCAAGTTGCTCCCTCTTCCTTCCTGCACAAAAATAATCAATTCTTACCCTCAATTAGCATCAAACACACAATAACAATAATGGAAATCAAACTTAATGAAACATACAAAATGAATCCTAAACTAGAACAATAAACAACAATTATGCTAGAAAAACACATATCAATTACCTATAAAAACATATCCTAATACACACCTATCAGTCCTCTTTCTTCTGTGTGATGTTGGGGTCTTCTTCCAGTGTTCGCTCTTTAACCTTCGTCTTGATGGATTCCTTCAATGTGAGCTTTGTTTGTAGTTGATTTGTCACTTCCTCGACCTTGTGTTACTCATTCTCCTTCAAATTCATTACCGCCCTCTTTGTAAATAACTCCCTCTGAGCAAAAATAGGATGTAGAAGTACAAGTCGAGTTGCCTTAATCAAGTCGATCATGTGCTCACTTGAAAGGAATTCTTAACCTTCTCCTTTATCTCCTTCCTCCTTCACCTGTTCAAGTTCCTCATCCTGTGTCTGACTGATAGCTATAATTTGTTCCTTCAGGTTAGACTCGGTGTTACTTGGAAGGGTTCCTGTATTTTGAGTAGACATTGCCTATGCTAATTGGCCCATTTAGACTTTTAGATAGTGTATGGATGAGGCATGGTTCTTTGTTACTTGCTCGAATTTGCTTTTGAGCCTCTTCTATGCATCCTTTATACCTCCAGTCTTATCCAAAATCTTGTCCAACTTCGATTCCATCAAGCTTGCTTTATCTTACTGAAAGTCCTATTGTCCTTGAGGCCTGAACTGTCCTCAAATGTTGATGTCCAAGAGAAGTTAGGGTGGTTCTTCCACTCAGGGTTGTAAGTGTTGGAGTCAGGATTGTTACCCCCTCCTCGTCTATATTGTGCTCTCATATAGTTTACTTGCTCTGAACCTCCTTCCTTCATCAAATAGCAATCCATGGTATCATGGTCCAACTGTCCACAGAGCTCACACTTCAATTATACGGCCTTCACTTGGGCAAAAGATGATGACTTTATGCTGTTAAGTTGTAGCGTCAAGTTGTCGATCTTCACTTGCAGCTCTGTCATCTGATCGACCGTGACGATTTCCTTTTGCTCTCTAAAGGTAGCAGGTTGCCTTCCCAGCTCGTTTGTCCATAATTAAATGTTGCTCGCCATCTCCTCAATTAGCTCCTCCGCTTCATCAACAATCTTCCACATTAGGGTTCCTCCTGAAGTTACATTGATCATGCCTCTTGTCGGTGGTTTCACTACATTGTAGAAAGTCTGCAACAGGAACTCTTTCAGTAAGTTATGGTGTGGGCACTTTCGTTGCAAGTCCTTATATCTCTCCCACGCTTCGTAGATTGATTCCCCATCATTTTGCTGGAAATTAGTGATTTCCTTAATAATCTTCATAGTCTTGGTTAACGGGAAATACTTGTCCAAGAAGGCACAAACTAGTTGATCCCATTTCGTAATGTTGGCTGGGCTAAGTGAATGGTACCAAGCCTTTGCTCTATCTCTAAGGGTAAAGGGAAACAGTTTGATTCAGATCGCATCTTCCGACATCTGATGATACTAAAAAGTTTCACAAATCTTAAGGAAATTAACTATGTGCTCATTTAGGTCCTCGTTAGCCAATCTATAAAATTGCATATTTTGCTGAAGCATATTGAGAAGTGCGGGTTTAATCTCGAACGAGGCAGTTTAAACAGGCGGCCTAGCTACTCCTTGGTTCGCTGCATTGAACCCCAGCCTCATAAAGTCCATCAAGGTCCACTATTCTCATCCTTGGTTAGCTCCATGGTCCATGTTTTGTTGAAACTCCTCAGCCATTATTGAATTCTTGATCTCTTCCTCTTCTTGTCATCGAGCTTTCCTAAGGGTTCATTCTAGTCGAATAATATCTAAATCTAACGTTTCTGCTGCACGGCTCGAACCTCTTGTGATTCTTATATTCATGCAGGAGCACAAATTTTGAAATAACACCAAAGAAAGAAAACAAAAACTAAAAACTAATATAACGCTTAAACTATAGAATTAAACTATCGCCTCTCCGGCAACGGTGTCAAAAACTTAATCACAGGTTTCTATATGATAAGTTTTAATATTTTTAATCTCGATAATACCCCTAGCGAATGGGTAGTTCACATAGTACCTAAGTCGATCGCATAAGGAAGAGTAACTTAATCCTAAAATCTAAGACTTAACTCAATTTCACAATAATTCAAAATAAAAAATTACGCAGAAAATTAATCAATTAATAATCAATCTTAAGAATTACATTCAGTAATTATAAACAAGATAGCAATTTGCACAATCCAATTAAGAATCAACCTAGGAACTACCAATTGAGAGAAAGGAGGTTTTAATCCAATCTTAATGGAAACCTAATTGAATATGAAATCATCGAATTACTAGGTCTATACGATCCTAGGGTGGATTACTCTCTCTCGAGTTATAATCTTTAACCCTAATTAGATTATGGAATTGTAATCTCTCGATTCCCAATTGACTTAAAACCTAAATTAGTTCTGAAATTGTCCAATAACCTACTGGAAACCTATGCACTATCTCTTGTTACATAAATTTACCATATTGATTCAATTCTTAATCTATCAAACTACCTAACTCTTGTTAACCCAATTTGATGATTTTCACTAGGTTCACCCTCTCAGTTTATTATCAAATTATTAAGAACAGAAATTGAATCACAATAACTCAATAAAAACACGAACAATCAACTTCTATTAATATCAAAGATGAAATACCGAAGGTGAGTATAGACATAACTCAACATTCAACAAATCTTATTCTCAAAAATTATCTCAATTCTATACATCAATAAAATTAAAAATAAATTGGAAAATACGATTGTAATGGAATGGCAGAGGCAGTAACGGCAAGAAACCTCTTGTTCCGGGAAGTACTTCGCGTGGCTTCTTCTCCGTGTCTTTCTTTCTTCGATCCTTTCTCAATCTCTCGATAAAGCTCTCTCTAGGGTTTGGAATTTGGCTATGCAAAAGCTCCCTTTCTTTTGTTCTTTATGTTCCTTAAATACATTATCAATTCTAGGGTTTTTCTAGGGTCATAACGGTCCAAAAAGCTCTTGAAATTTGACATTTTCACTTATTTTCGCATATGCCCGACGCAAGCCACGATCGTGTCCCTACTGCCACGATTGTGGCTAGCATCTAACCTCTCTGTCATGATCGTGGCCTGGGGCATAATGGCTCAAATCTCTCTGTCACGATCGTGGGCTGTGGTTTCGACCCGAAAGTCTTCAAAACTTCTCTTTTCTTCACCGTTGACCGTGAAACACTAACAAACACATCAAGGTACCTCAAAAACATCACATTTAAGTTCAAAGATTCATACTAACCCATAAAAACACTTAAATACATAAACTAACACAATTAAAACCTAAATACACAGTAAACACTCAAATTAATACGAAATACATAATAATTTAAATCCTAAAACATGATGCATATCACAACTATCATTTAGTGTGGGTTTAAGTTTTATAAAAGAAAAATGCATTAAGACCATAAGATCTTAGTGCCTTATGAGGGTTCAAAGCTAGCACGGTTTTCTCTACATCAATTGCAATGAATGGAGTTTTAAGCTATGTAGCCTTTTGAGTGGAGATAGTTTTGTCAATTATAGCTTTCAACAAAGATAAAAATATAAAAGGAACCTAATATTAAAATAAGTTAAAATTAAATACTAAAACAAAGAAAATGACATAACTAAAATGAAAATAGTTAAGTATGACAAAAGGAATAATGTAATCCTCAAAATGTATAGTGATCAAAGATAAGAACATTAACTGTACGTCACTAGAATCCTAGTCCTAATCATTAGTATCCTCATTGACTTCATCAAATATTGTAGAGGCATTTTAGTATATCCCACATCCTAGAAGTAAGTGAATAACCACTACTCCATTCTTCCCAACTGTTTATGTAACCTATATAGGATGTAGTTTTGATTATGCATATTGGTCTCTACACGGTGAAAAATTATTTCAATTTTTTTCCAAAGTGGCTAGTAAGGCTTGATGTCTATAAACTCTTCCGTCACCTCTTCCTCTTGAGGTGAATCATATGCTTATGGAACTTTAAATACTGGCTCAAGCTCTTTCCTCTCTGATACCTCTATTTGGCAATTAAAGGCTTTAGCACCCTCTTTACCTAATAAAACACAAGTTTTCTAAACCTTCTTAACTAACCCTGTACACCTCATATTTTCAAGGTTAATAGCACCAATGCGACACCCAACAATTAAGTTTAAAACAGAATTAAAAAACCTAGATTTTTTTCTAGTTAAGTCAAATAAGAGCATCCATATATTAAGTTGTGCTTTTACTATAGATATATGAAATACATAACTAAGGCAATGATCAGGGTAAGTTTTAATCTTATAAACCCTCAATATTCTGCAAGTGCACAGCTCGTAGTGTAGTATTAAAGTTGTCGACCCACGAGGAAGGATAGTAATCTAATCCTAAAATCTAAGGCCAGAAAAACTATAAAATTGAAAATAAAATAAACAATAGAAATTAATTATGAGAATTGAGTTCAATCAATCAAAACAGAAATTAAACACAAAAGTATTAACAAGTAAGCAATATACAATCACAATAGAAATCAACCTAAGGAATTTACCAATTTGTGAGAAAGGAGATTTTACTTATCATTAATGTTAACCTAGCCGATTCTATGTCAATGGATTGTCAGTTTTAGACTATCTTAAGGCTGATTACTCTTGATAGTTATGATTTGCATGATGTTTTAAGGTTCAATTTGTTAGGTCTTTAATGTTAATTTGAGTGTTTAGTATGTATTTAGGAATCAATTGTGTTAATTTATGTGTTTAATTGTTTTTATGGGTTAGTATGACTCTTTGAGCTTAAATGTTATATTTTTTAGGTACCTTGATGTGTTTGTTAGTATTTCAGGGTAAACGGCGAAGAACGGAGAAGTTTCCAAGAGTTTTAGGCCAAAAATATGGCCCATGATCATGGCACACAATCGTGACAGAAAGAGATGAGTTGATAGGACCTAGGCCACGATCGTGCACTTTCGCCAATGATCGTGACAAAAAGTTATGTGTCAAGCCATGATCGTACACTTTGGGTCATGATCATGATAGAAAGGGTTAGGCACTGGCCACGATCGTGGTCTGTATTAGACTAACATAAAAACTCAAAATTTGAAAAACTTTTCAAACCATTTTAACCCCGAATCAACCCTAGGGCTTCCAAAATATAAATGCATCATTAAGGAACAGAAGAAGCAATATAGGAAAGAGCTTTCACATAAGCCAAAATTTAAAAACCCTAGAGAGCTATTGAGTGATTTGAGGAAGGAGTGAAGGAAGAGAGATACGGAGACTAAACTTGACACGAAGTACTTCCCATAACAGGTGGTTTCTCGTCGTCGCTGCCTCTATTGATCCGTTTCTAACGTATTTTCCAATTTATTTCAATTTTATTGATGTATGAAATTGAGATAATTGTCAAGAATAAGTTTTGTTGAATGTCGATTTTTGTTTAAACTCACCTGCGGGATTTTGATTCTTGAGAATAACAAAGTTTAATTTATTGTGTTTTATTTAAGTTATTTTTTATTCAATATATGTTCGTGATAATTCGGTAATAAACTGAGAGGGTGAGCCTAGTGAATATCATCAAATTGGGCTAACGAGAGTTAGGTAATTTGATAGATAAGAATTGAATCAAACCGATGAAATCATATAGTGAGAGATTAAGCATAGGTTTTTTATAGGTTATTAGCCAATTTTAGAACTAATTTAGGTTTTGGGTAAATTGTGAATCGAGAAATCAATTTTTCATAATTTAAATTAGGGATTATAAATTAGGGTTAAAGAATATAACTCGAGAGAGAGTAATCCACCCTAGGATATTCTAGACCCAATAATTCGATAATTGTATAATTGATTAGATTTTCATTAATTTTAGATTAAAACCTCCTTTCTCTCAATTGGTAGTTCCTAGGTAATTCTTGATTTGGTTGTTGTGATTTAGTTTGACCTTAGATTTAGGACTAGATTAACCCTCCTCGTGAAATCGATACCTTAGGTACGACACGAACTACCAGTACGCTTGTGGTATTATCGAGAATAAAATAGAAAAACTTAGCATACGTAAAACTACGATCAAGTTTTTGACGCCGTTACCAGGGAGGCGATTAGTTTAGTTCTTTAGTCTAAGGCTTTTTCACTATCTTTTATTTTTTTAATTTAAAAAAACTGGGCGTAAAGCAGAAATACCTCAAGACTTCTTAAAGTAAGAATGAGATATCTAAAGAGTTTAATGCTAAGAAGAGATTAAAAAATGATCATGGAGGATGTATATTATAGGGAGCAAGGGACTCTTGTGGAATTCAATGAGCTCCAATTTGATTGAGGAAATCATCATCCTTATATAAAATCGTACACTTTAGGGTGATTATATTGGTCCAATAATGTAGGGAATCATTTAAGTCATCAAGACCTAGTTGAATTTAAATATGATGAATCCAGTTCATGGGTTCCAAGCTGGACAAAATAATGGATAAGCTCCTGGATATGGAAGAGAACCAGAAGAGATTGAAAAAGAAGTTTGAACAAGTAATAGAAGATCATGCATCTTCTATTCACAATCTAGAGGTTCGAATAGGCTAGCTTTCCAGGGAATTTTGTAAGCAAAGTATGGAAAACTGTATGCACAACATGAAAGTAAATTGAATAGAGCCATATCAGGCTATCACACTTAGGAATGGGGTAGAATTAGAAGAACCAGCGAGAAATCAAGCTAATCCTGACCTTATAGAGGACCAAGAACTCAAGAAAAAGGATGAAGGAAAGGAATACTATCTGCCAGATCATATTACACCATGTTTGAACATCAAAAAATCTAGGATAGATGTCCATGCAAAGAACCCTACCCTTTGGATTGATAATGATAAAGAGACATTCAACATGAACGATGTATTTAAGAATTCGAAGGTTAGTAGCTCATTCAGGATAATTGATGTAATCGAATCTTTTGAAGAACAAGAGGATGAAGAATAGATGACGACAACAAACATCAAGTTTGACAAAAGTATGGAAATCTCTGTTCGAGAAGCAGAAGAAGTAGAGGAAACGAAGGTGATCAGGGAAGAAGGAGATCAATTCACCTTCGTACAGGAAAAACTGTTAAATTCGAGGGAAGAGTTAGGGAGTTTCGTTATTCCCTATTTTATTAACAGCTTGCTAATGAGAAGGAAATTAATAAATTAATTGGTTTTCTCAACCTTATTAACATTGTCTTACTGATCATCTAGCAATTTGTAGCTTACGTACAAGTTACAAAACTGATATTGAATGAAAACGGTGAAAGCAAACCACTCATAATTGATCTAGGCTGAGCTTCAACAGATGCAAGGTCAAGCTAATAACCCTAAATTACACATTTAGTAATTAGATTAAAATTGTTGTGTAGTTAAGTTTGTTTTAAATTCTAAATAATTTTTGAATCATTTGGAACGGTTTGGATTGCTAATTCTTTTACTCTCTTGAATCACTTATAAGATAGGGCAACACTCTCGATGTCAAGTAGGATTAGTCCCAACACTATCACCATTACCACCTCTATCACCATAGATGGTTTCGTGTTCTAACCCTTTTCTTTTCATTTTTGATAGTATTTTCTTCTTATGTTTTTCGTATATTGTGTTTTATTTCCCCCAGTGTGTTTGTTCACCCTTCTCACATTGAGGACAATATGTTTGTCAAGTGTGGGGAGGGTTATGCGTTTTTCTTTTGTGTGAATTTTGCATACTGTATGTAGTGTTAAGTTGCATTATGTGAATTGTTTGAATGTGTCAATGGCTTAGATAGAGTGAAATTCATTTAATTTTGAACATAGTCTATTAGGTTGTAAATAATCATTAGCTTGCAAAATTAGTGAATTAAGAGTCTTTGGATAAATATACAGCTTAATTATGATTTAATGTAAGTTTAGCACCCTATAGGTTGTCATATTCATTCATAATTTGAGGCCTTTTAACTTAAGTAACTTAAATAGTATTTTTCATGGAAATGAGTAGCTTAAACAATAAGGTAGATAATAAAAAAGTATTTTTTATTAAATACATCACTATTCCATTGGCCTTCGGGTTATGATAGAGCTAGTAGCTAGTTGAAAACATGATATAACTGAGTAACCAGATCGACACGCGTCACAAATGTGTGCCTTCGCGTCAAAAAACTATAATGATGTTTCAACCAAGTTGTTTAATAAAAACATGACTTCGTTGAGTAACCGAATTGACATTCATTACCAATGTTTGCCTCCGTATAAAAAGACTAAGCCTATGTTTAAAAATAATAATAAAATGTTTCCTTAATAAAACCTACCAGACTTGTAATAAGCTTTACTTTTCATGAAAATATACTTAGGAACAGTTACAGAGTCTGAAGGACCAAAGAATTATTAATGTATGTGTGCAATTGAAAAGGGTAAATAAATTAACACTTAGATCTTGATTAAATTGTATATTTAGTCCAAAGCCCCTAGACATAGATTTTGTATGTTAATGATTAGATATAACTTGTATGATTATGTTTAAGATTAAATTTATTTTATGAAGTCAAAGCTATTGCCTCGTTATTGCATTGTGTGTTATGTGTTTGCTATTTTATTTGCTCAAGGACAAACAACCGTTTAATTGTGGGCATGTTGATAGTTGTGATTTGCATGATGTCAATTTGTTAGATATTTAGTGTTAATTTGAGTGTTTAGTGTATTTAGGTTTCAATTTTGTTAATTTATGTGTTTAATTATTTTTATAGGTAAGTATGAGTCTTTAAGCTTAAATGTTATATTTTTAAGATATCTTGATGTGTTTGTTAGTGTTTTAGGGTAAGTGGCAAAGAACGAAGAAGTTTTGAAGAGTTTCGGGCTAAAAATATCGCCCATAATCATGGTATAATAGGCCACGATCATGACAGAAAGAAACGAGTTGACAAGACCCAGGCCACGATCATGCACTTTGGCCCATGATTGTGACAGAGAGCTATGTGTTAGGCCACGATCGTGCACTTTGGGCCATGATTGTGACAAACAGGATTAGGCACCGGCCACTGGCAGGGCCATAATTGTGGCCTGCATCGGGCTGACACAAAAACTCAAGTTTCGCAAAACTTTTTAAACCGTTTTAACCCCGAATCAACCCTAGGACTTCCAAAATTTAAATACATCATTAAAGGATAGATCAAGCAGTCTAGGAAAGAGATTTCACATCAGCCAAAATTCAGAAACCCTAGAGAGCTATTGAGTGATTTGAGGAAGGAGACGAAGGTTAAGAGACACGAAGATGAAGCTTGACACGAAGTACTTCCCAGAACAGGTGGTTTCCTACTGTCACTACCTATATTGATCTGTTCTTAGCATATTTTCCAATTTATTCAGTTTTATTGATGTATGAAATTAAGATAGTTGTCGAGAATAGGTTTTGTTGAATATCGATTTTTATCTAAACTCACCTTCGGGATTTTGATTCTTGAGATTATTAAAGTTTGATTTATTCTATTTTATTTGAGTTATTTATGATTCAATATCTATTCTTAATAATTCGGCAATAAGCTGAGAGGGTGAGCTGAGTGAATATCATCAAATTAGGCTAATGAGAGGTAATTTAATAGATAAGAATTGAATCAAACCGGTGAAATCGTGTAGTGAGAGATCGAGCATAGGTTTCTGGTAGGTTATTGGACAAATTTAGAACTAATTTAGATTTTGGGTAAATTGTGAATCGAGGTATCATAATTCCATAATTTAAATTAGGGATTATAAATTAGGGTTAAAGATTATAACTCGAGAGAGAGAGTAATCCACCCTAGGATCGTCTAGACCCAATAATTCGGTAATTACATAATTGATTAGATTTCATTAATTTCATATTAAAAACCCTTTTCTCTCAATTGGTAGTTCCTAGGTTAATTCTTGATTTGGTTGTGTGATTTGTTATTTTATTATTATTTCATAAATTTAATTCTCATAATTGATTGTTGATTGAATAATTTTCTGCATTTATTGTTTATTTTAGATTGTTACGATTTAGTTCGACCTTAGATTTTAGGACTAGATTAATCCTTCTCGTAGGATCGATACCTTAGATACTACACGAATGACCAGTGCGCTTATGGTATTTATCGAGGTTTAAATAGTAAAATTTAGCATACGTAAACCTGTGATAAACTCTCTCTCGAGTTATAATCAATAAACCCTAAATTATAAACCCTAATCAGATTATAGAATTTGCAATCTCTCAATTCACAAATTATCCAAAATTGATGCACTTTAATGAACTATTGGAACATCACCAGGGGCGGAGCTAGTGCGGGACAAGCCCCTGCGTTAGCCCCGGCTTACCAAAAGAGGCAGGAATAACAGGCGGGAAAGTCGCGATCGCGACAAGTTAAATTTTACAAAAGTCGCGATCACAACGAGTTGCGATCGCGACTTTGGGTAAATTTTCGGACGCTTTGACTTTCGTAAATTTAACCAAAGTCGCGATTGCGACTTTACTCTTTTCTATATTTCCTGCCTAGCGCTTGCCTGTTATTTACTCTCTTTTCTCTTCCTCTCTCTATCGCTCGAACCTTCTGCTCAGAGTCTCAGAGGTAT
>JAOQML010040036.1:0-10766 GCA_027568935.1 Erythroxylum urbanii
TTACTAATGGCTATAAACGTATTAGCCACTGAGTTTCGTAGCTCAACCCATTATTTTTCACTCCTCAGGTGTACAACGGGAAGATAATTGATTCTTGCAAGCTTTGGCAAACTCCAAGATATCTACTTTTTGTAACTAAGTTAGTTCGACTATATTTTGGTAGCTTTATAAGTATATCAAGCATGAGCATTCATTTATATTTTGTATTATGCTATTGAGGTGACCTTGATATGTAACTAAAGTTGTGTACAAACTCTGTTTTGATTTAGTAATGAAGGTAAGAGTTGAAGAATTTCCCTTTTGAACATGTTCAAAGCTATCATTTGTGTTGGGTTGTAAATTGTTGCTAGAAATGGAATAGTAAGGTGTTAGATGGCACTGGATAGATTTAAAATAAATTATTATGTTGGATGTCATGTAAGTACACTTAGTGCTTGCTAGATTCGGGTTTTCTTTTTGAAATATGTGATAAGCTCATAATTGACGAAAGAAGAAAAAGGGGACTCTATTGTAGCATTACCCTGGACAGAGTTAGTGGCTCTAACTTCCACGAATAAACTATATTAATTTAGGTAGAATTAGACAAAGTTTTCTTTAGGAAAATTATAGTTTGTCTTCTTAGCTTTCCAACGGTATATCGCATGTAATTTTATGACTTCGGACGAAAGAGATATGACCTTTACACGATAATATCACGGGTGCTAGCAGAGGTTGCCACGCTATCCCTGATAGAATTTATATCCTGATTTCAACGAATAAATTGTATTGATATAGGCTGAATCAGATAAAGTTGTCTTATAAAAGTTGTAACTTATCTTCTTAGCTTTCAAATGGTATAAAGTCTGTAATTTTTTGACATCAGAATTGAGAGATACAATTTTTACAAGTTAGAGTGTCAGAACCCTTCCACAGTGATGCATGATCGTGATAGACTCAAAATTTTTTAGGAGTGCATGATCGTGCACCAGCCCTTGAATTTATCAAGGAGTGCATGATCATGTTTGTGCACGAGGGTGACTCACGAATTTGTAAAAATTTGGTTAAACAAAGGCATTTAAGTGCTTCTAACCTTCTTTTCACTTGATCTTCACCCAACCCTCTCGTAATATAGCCATAAAATAAGTTCTGAAACCAAGGCCCAACAGCAGGCCCAACAGCTTAAGTAAAGAAGGGGAAAGACCAAAGAGCAACACGCAAATGTAGAGTCCACAGGGCAAAATGTAGAAGCTCAGGAAGAATTCGCCAACACGCAACATCTTAAGAAGAAAGCAACACAAAAGATAACACGAGCAGCCCATCACCAAAAGAGAATAAAAGGCAATGTCGAGGAGGAGAAAAATGCAATAGCCCACCATAAACGACACAACAATGGCAAGAAGAAACAGCCAGCAATGCAGACACAAAATGATGTAGTGAAATAGGCTGAAAAAAACACAGAACTAAAAGAAGCAAAACGTAGGTAGAGGAGCAAAAACGCATCAGCGAGGAGAGAGCAAAAACACATAACAGAGGGAAGTAGAGCAAAACGACAACACGAAGGAGAACTAGCAGTAGCCAAAAAACATAGTGCTGAGTACAAGGAGAATAAGTAGCAACTGGACAAAAGAAGCATCAAAACGACAGCTAAAAGGACAAAATACTGAAGAATAAAAACGTAATGCATCAGCCACGAAACGTAACAAAGAAGCAGCTGGGAGAATAAAATGCAGAAGTTGGATAACACGCAATAGCATCAAGAAAATTCCTCCCAGCGTCTTCATGCAAATCTATTTTAAAATGGATAAGATAAGATTTTATCTTCATTAAAACGGTTCAGATAAGCAGAAAAATGAGCTCCACATCCATTTGAAATATCTGAACTTGGGATGTGTCTCGTGAGCCTATAAAAAGGAAGTAGTAGCAAGGAGAACAAAAACAAGCAAGCAGTCACGTAAGGGTCATATTTCATAGAGGATTTTTCATCTATCAAAGGCAAGTCAAAGCTAGGAGATGGAGAGAGGAGCGTCAAGAGGTTTGAAGAGCTATAAGCCCACTAGAATCGAGTTAGTTCAGAGAAATCATAGACCTTTTAGGGCTGGTCCGAGGTCTGTGAAGGGAGAAAAATTGAATGATTTTTCAAAAACCTTACTCTCTTTGCTCTTAGTTTCTCATGCTTTATTTACGATTAATTGTTGAATTTTATTTTAGATATGTTGTTTTGATTATTTAGGATATTATTTTAATTAAATTGATTACCATGTGAATTTAACCTTTATACAATTGCTAAAATTTTAACATCAAATTTCAGCTATCGATTTTATTTCTTTGTGCTAGACGTGTTGAGCTGGTTTAATTTCTAAGAGTAAAAAGAAACAAGTAGAAACTAATTAGTTAGTTTTCTACAATTAATTTGTTAAATGTCTCATATTATTTCGGATACGTCAAATTACATGTCTAAATTAAAATTTAAAACTTGCTTGCTCACTTATAAATATTAGGTTAGATTTATGTTTTATTTCTTTAATTTAATTTGATTTGTTCTAAAAACCAAAATCAAATCCCTTCTTTTTATTTACATATTAGTTTAGTGTAATTCATAGTTTTCGTAATTGTAATTATTTTAGTTTTTGAATTTTTTCTAATTAATGCGGTTAATTTTACATATGAACATAATTGGATTAAATCTTTATATGTGTTTCATTATATATGTTTAACATTTTCTCAACTTGAAAAATAACATAACTTAATGTATTATACTCAAAATAACCATGTATTATAAAATTGGATTTTATTTTTGTTCTAAAATGTATCGTAAGTTTTTTGTCTTGAGTAGTTTTGATGTTCTATCTTAATTACGTGGTTGTTCTAAAATGAGTGTTGATGATGTTTATATTTTTTTTGAATTTTTTTCGCACAAGCGAAATTATTAGGATGTAATTGTTTCTCTTGAAAGTATTAAAATTAATAAAATAATTTAGTAAATTAACTTTCCTTATGGAATCGACCCTTATTTGTTCTATACTACATTGTTTAATAAATTGAAAGTAAATAAGGATTTAATTTTGTATGCCTAACGACATGTATCAATCAGTTTATTTTCCAACTTGATGTTTAAATGCCTTTCTTCATAGTTACTTACAAGAACCTGTTTACATGTCTCAACCTCTTGGTTTCACATATCCACACCATTGTCACTATGTTTATAGACTTTATAAAGCCTTATATGGTCTCAAACAAGCCCCTTAATCCTAGTTTCATCGCCCCAGTCAAAACTTATTGAACTCCATTTTATACCCTCCAAGTTTAACACCCTCTCTTTATTCACAAAACTAACTCTCACGCATCCTTTCTCTTTGTTTATGTAGATGATATCTTGGTATTTGGTTCCTCACCCTCCTTCATCAAAAAGCTTATATAGGATCTCAACTCTGCCTTCTCTATAAAAGACTAAGGTTCACTTTATCACTTCCTTGGTATCGAAGCTCACACCACTTCTTAAGGTCTTCTCACTCAAACCCAATACACCAAAGATCTCCTTCTTTGTACTTACTTTGATAAATCAAAACTTGTTCATACAACCATTACTACATCTTTTCCCTTGTCTAAAAATCATAGTGTTCCCCTTTCTGATCCTACTGAATATCATGACACTGTTGGTACTATTCAATACCTTTATCATATTCGTCCTAATATTTAGTTTGTTATCAATAAGGTCTTTCAATTTTTATGGTGTCCTATTGAAATTCACAGTGTCCTCTCATGAAATTCATTTCACCAAATCTTTCAACCTTTCTTTATGAGCTTATTGTGATGCTAATTGGGTTGGTTGTCCTAATGATTAGTGTTTTACATATGGTTATTCTATCTTTCTGGGGACAAATCTTATTTCTTGGAGGGCCAATAAGCAACTTACTATTGCTTGATCCAGTACTGAAGCTGAGTACCGCAACATTGCTCTTGTTTCTATAAAACTATGTTAGATTACTGCTTTTATTGGTGAACTAGGTTTTGTCAATCTTTCTCCTACTCTCTAATGTGACAATCTTGGTGTTACCTTTTTAGCGTCAGATTTGGTTTCTTATGCTCATACAAAGCTCATTGAAATTAACATTCATTTTTGTTTGTGATCTAATTGCCAACAAAGCTCTACTCATTCGCCACATTTCATCCTTTGCTCAGATCACTAATATTATAACCAAAGCTCTTTCTTCTTCGGCATTTTAACAACTTCAAGAATTTCTCACGATCACATCCTCCTGTGAAATTTAGTGGGGCTGATAACATCTGAGTATCTTAACCGATATCTACTATATATTGTCATTATTTTCACTTGCATATTTCTCTTCTGTTGTAATCTTTTATTTACTAATATTCTTTATTTTATTTTTGCTTATCTAATTATCATCAAAGCTATATATAAAGAGTTGTTGCTTTAGTTAAACTTAGAATTGCCTATTGACTAAAGTATATTATACAAAATTCTAAATTAAAATAATTTTAAAATTGAAGGAAATAAATGTTTGACTAATTGAACGCACTTTTACAAATGATATTATAAAGGTAAACACTAATTTATGGTAATAGAATTATTGTGTTTGCACTTGGCAATTCAAGTAATAGTTTAATGCTTGCTAACTTTTGAATTTCATTTGAATACTTTGTTTCAGTATCATATGAAACAAGACTAGTACATGAGCTGTGTCCTTTGAAGCAATCACAATGTTGGCATCTGTGGAAGTCTGGCATTGATTCTCTTCTCTTTTACAAACAACTATGTGCTTAATCTCTAAATATGAGGAAAACTATCTCCAAGATGAAATTCTAGAATGTTAGATCAAGCTTTTACCAAATCTGGCATCTTAGGACAAACATGTTTGCGAAAACACGCTAGTAAAAAGGCTTTATTCTTTGACTTCGTGAAAGTTCAAGGTGAGGAGTTGGCTATAGTCTATGGCTTGGCTATACAACTTATGTATAATATGTGGCTCATTAATAATATGGTTTTAATAATATTAAGTGCTAAATTTTGATTGATTAATTTGATTAAGTAGATAAAGTGTTGTTTTTTAAACTTATCGTTTGACGGAAATGATTAAGATATCCTTATTTCATAGAAACTGATCCTTTCTCTTGCCTATGTGCCTCTCTTTACATTTTTACCATCGAAAAGCAAGATTATTGAGAGAAAGAGGAGAGAAATTAAGTTTCTCCATATTCAATCACCTGTAAGTGTTTTTCTCAATTTCTATTAAACTAAACTTATAGATCAAGGTATGTAATTTCTATTTTATATTTTGTATTTTTGTGAAAAACATATAATTTCGAGATTTGGATTAAAAGACTATTGCAATTATGTCTACGCAATAATTATGCTCACATGTGGTATCAGAGATTAGTTTTAAATTCTATGATTTTCCATTAAAATTATGTTTAATTCATATTATCTCCGCATAATTGCTTGTTGAATTTATTGGAAAATTTCTTTATATCTCATGTTTTGTTCTTCCGCATGGATAAGGTATTTATGGCATTAATTGGTCTCTCGTAAAAGAATATGGCTTTGATTGCCGTGCATATATATATAGGAAGAAGATGGCTTTGACTATCGTGAATATATATATATATATATATATATATTGTTTATTTAATTGGTCTTTTCATGAAAGAAGATGGCTTTATAAAATATTGTTATTTTTTTCTCAATTTTCATGTATGTATTGAATAATAAATAGGTCAAATCACGTAGCTTTTGTGGATTGGAATTATTCGCAAAGCCTTCTGTTACCGAGGTTAAATGTAAACACTGATATTTTTGTTTTATTTTACCGATTTTTGTGCATATGCATATTAAGTTTATTTGTTTATAGATTTGTGTTACACTTAGTGCATGAAGCATGGACGAACCTTATTGTAATATGAAAGTTGCTCACCCATATGTATGAGAGCTATTATTAACATTTTTATTAGTATTGTTATTTTAAAATAATGTAAGTGGGCAGGTGCATTGATGATTAAAGTATGATCTATTTATGCATATGCACAATTTTAATATCCATATTTATGATAGTTTGTTAGTTAGCAAAGTGTCCAAGCTTTAATATTTAATGGATATTAATTTATGAAATATTTTAATTCAGTTACTCATGATTTATAGATGGTTACGAAGAAAAATGATATAATGAATTCATGGGCATTTGAAGTTCACTAATTATAAAATATTTCAAGATTATCCAATGGTTAATTAATTAATTTTATAATTTGTAGACATGAAGTGTAATTTATACACTTAGAATGAATGTGTTTAGTACATCCAAAGACAGCTAGCATGTTTGTTGAAGGTATATTTAATTAAGAATTAAATAATATAAAATTAGCATCATTATTGTAATTATGGTAGTTCTTAAAATTACCCAAAGGAGATCCTAGATATATCCTAAATGTTTTATGTGGAATAATTGTTTTGAATCTAATTTAAGTGTAAAGTTTTATGACTCAAAGAATTAATGTGTAAGCATTCCATCATGTTTTACAGTTTCTGTTCTATTAACTTTAATTTGGTTACTTCATCTATTCCATCCTTAGAGATGTCAATGGGTCGGGCTGGTCGGAGCTTGCTGGCCTATGGCCCGGCCCTCTTGGCCCATCCTTAATAATTTTTAAAAAAATTAAAAATGATGTCATTTTTGTCATTCCAGTTGGGCCACGGGCCTAACAAATTTGGTCCGTGGCCTAGTTAACTCGAGTTAAAATTAGGTCGAGTCAGGTCAAAATTGACATTCCTATCCATCCTTTAATGGATTAAGGGCTCGTTTGGTAAACAACTTATTAGTTATTTTTTAGCTGATTTACATAAATTAGCTAGTTAACCATATTAAAAGGTTATTAAAATTTTTTGGTAATTTGGCTGATTAACTAGCTGATTTAAAACAATTAGCTGAAAATGAAAAAAGTTGGTATATTGGAGCGTTTTGCTCCAACAGTCAACATCTAAGATATGAAAATACAATGTCGCCCTTTGAATTTAATGGGTGTTGTACATATGTAAGAGTTTTGCATAAATCATTCACCAAATTCACGTTTTATTCCTCTTCATAAGCTTTTTTTTTAATCTAAAAGAGCAGGAACAACAACATTTTTCAAACATAAAAATTACTAGTAAAAAAATAAAACTCATATATTTAAAATAACAATATATTTATTTATATACATAAGAATTAGCGGATAATAAAATGAAAATAAAAATAAGATATCCACAATTTCACTAAATTTGGACATTAACATTAAAAAGATAAACTATAAATTTAGAACTAATTTGAATCAACTTTAAACACATGTTTTTTGAATAAATATAAACTAAATTTAGAATAAGTTAAACGTAATTTTATTTAAATTAGATTTATTTTTTAAATAACAAACTAATTTTACAACATTTATAACATATATTAACCGGCAAGGAATCGTATCTTCTTCACTATAATGTTTTGTACATGTACATTTTAAATAATAGTATTAAAAATTAAATATATCTTGATGCTTTCACTTCTTAAACATATACACATGCATGTATATTAACCATGGTTATTTTATATCCCTTTTCCCTACCAGTCATAACAAAATAAGATATTTTTTAAAGTCATACCCTCATAAGTCATTTTATACATAAACAGTTAATACTAATTAGCTAATTTTACTAAACATCTTTAATAAACAGCTGATGTTATCAGCTGGTCAAATCAGTTGATATAATCTGCTGTTAGCTAATCACTGATATAATCAACTAATAGCTAATACAATTCGCTGATTGCCAAATAGGGCCTAAATTACTCTGACTAGTGTGAACAAATTCAATTTCACATTGATGTGTTCGATCTTGATTTGGCAGTCTAAGTTGAGAAACTAGTTGTTATTACTGATGTAAGCACTACTGATGAAAAATCTTTCTATAAAGCTTAGGAAAGACTGAACATATTGAGTTTAATGTTTATGCAAATGATTGTTGCTAATAACATTAAGACAACTCTTCCCAACATTGAAGTTGCTAAATAATTTATGAAATTTGTGGAAGAGTATTCCCAAATTGCTGATAAGTCACTTGTGGGGACATTAATGGCTAAATTGACCACTATGAAGTTTGATGGTTCACGAAGCATGCGTGAACATTTTATTGAAATGTCAAATATAGCAGCAAGACTAAAGACATTGGGTATGAAGTTAATGAAATTTTCCTAGTATAGTTCATTCTTAATTCTTTTCCTCTTGAGCAATATGGGCCATTCCAAAATGAATCCTCTAGTCAAGTTCTTAAGAAAGAACATAATGGTGATAGGTGCCATTTTTGCAGAAACTTGGGCATTATCAGAAAGATTGCCTAAAACGTAAAAGCTGGTGAAAGATAAGTTTAGTGCTTTAGTATATTTCGAATCTAATTTGGCTGCAGTTCCTTATAATATTTGGTGGATTGATTCTGGTTGTACCACTCATGTTTCGAATACCTTGCAGGAATTCCTTATAACCTAAACCACAAACCCAAATGAAAAGTTTGTTTTGATAAGGAATCATATCAAAGCTCTAGTTAAAGCCATAGGATCTTATCATTTGATTTTAGATATTGGACATCACTTAGATTTATTTTAGAAACTTTATGTACTTTCTTTTTCCCATAATTTAGTTTTCTTATTTGAACTTGATTCTATTGGTTAGACTTTCAATTTGGGAGTGGATGTTTTAGTTTATTTAAAAACAATTGCCTTATTGGTTTTAGTATTTTTTATAATGGCCTCTGGCCTATAGAAGTTAAATCTTGATAACCTTTTTGCCGAAACCCTACTAACCTTGCATCATTATGTTGGTACTAAATGTGGTTTAATTAATGAAAGTTTAGCTTTCTTGTAGCGTAAACGTTTAGGTCATATTTTTAAAGAAAGACTACCAAGACTAATAAAGAATGAAATTTACCAGATTTGGACTTCACTAATTTTGGTGTGTGTGTGAATTGCATTAAGGGAAAGCAAACCAAACACACAAAGGAAGGAGCCACAAGAAGCACATAGCTTCTTGAAATTATACACACTGATATATGTGGGCCTTTTGATGTTCCATCTTTTAATAGAGAAAAGTATTGCATCACATTTATTGATGACTTTTCACGTTATGGATATGTCTATTTATTGCATGAGAAGACCCACGTAACAAATGCGTTAGAGGTGTTTGTTCATGAGGTAGAGAGGCAATTAAAAAGAAAGGTGAAAATTGTCAGATCTGACCAGGGTGATGAATTTTAGGACAAATATAATGAGTTAGAGTCAGGGCAATGCTTGGGTCCATTTGCCAAATTTCTTGAAAAACATGGTATATATGTTCAATACACAATGCCAGGTACACCACAACAAAATGTTTTGGCATAAAGGTGTAGTTATACATTAATGGATATGGTTAGGAGTATGTTAAGTAATTGGTCTTTACCCTTATCATTGTGGATGCATGCATTGGGGTCTGTTGTTTACCTGTTAAATAGGGTTCCTAGTAAGGTAGTTCTAAAGACCCCTTTTGAACAATGGACTGGAAGGAAACCTAGTTTAAAGCACCTATATGTTTGGGGTTTCTCGGCGGAAGTAAGAATTTATAATCCACATGAAAAGAAATTGGATGCAAGAACAATTAGTGGATTTTTATTGGTTGTCCAGAAAATTCTAAAGGGTATAGATCTTATTGTCCTAATCATATAACAAAAATTGTTGGAACTAGAAATGCTAGGTTCATTAAGAATGGTGAAACCAGTGGGAGTATTGAAAGACCACGTAATGTAGTTATTGAAAAAATAAAAGTTCAAGTTCCCCTACCGACTTCTTCAATACATGTTACTCCTACAGTTCTAAAATAGTTTAACAATTTATAGGAGCAACAAATAAATGACTAAACACTTCATGAAGAGCTTGTAGTTAATGAACCTATTAAACTTTCAATTAATATTCCAATTGTAGAACAACCATAAGAAATAAAATGAAAAAGGTCTCAAAGACTTAGAAAACTAGTTATTTCTAATGATTATGTGGTATATCTAAAAAAGTCAGATTGATTTTATGATAGAAGATTTTATGTGGTATATCCATTTTCGTTTTTGCAAGCCATTAAAGGTAGTAGTTATACTAAATGGATTGATTTTATGATAGAAGATTTGAAGTCTATAGAGCATAATAAAGTTTAGGATTTAGTCAAATTGCCTGAAGGTTATAAGAGAGTCAGATATAGGTGGTTTTTAAGACCAAATGTGACTCTTATGGCAATTTTGAAAGACATAAAGGTAAACTTGTTGCTAAAGATTACACTCAGAAAGATGGCATTGATTATTAGGAGAATTTTTCACCTGTTCAAAGTAAGACTCCTTAAGAATTATTACAACACTAGCGGGTTATTATGATTTGGAGATACATCAAATGGATGTAAAAACAATTTTTCTTAACGGTAATTTAGAGGAAGAAGTGAATATGAATCAACCTGAAGGTTTTTTAACTAAAGGAAAGGAAGACATGGTGTGTAAACTTAAGAAATCGATATATGGACTTAACCAAGCCTTCCAGCAATGGTATCTTAAGTTCAATGATATCATTACCTCCCTTGGGTTTAAAGGAAACATAATTGATGTAACATCCCATTCTCATATTAATGGTTAGGACCCAAAATTTCAGTATATAGGAGCTCAAAGAGAGATTTAGGAAATGCATTTTCTTGCTCATGCATAATGTTAGCATATATGCACGTGAATATTGAATCCTTGCACAAAAATAAGT
>JAOQML010040055.1:0-10763 GCA_027568935.1 Erythroxylum urbanii
TTTCATTTGACAAAAACATAATATAACATCTTATAAACATTTCTAGGAAAGAAAGTAAGAAAAAAAATTTTCTATAATTTAGAAGAAATTTTTGAAATCAACATACATGTTAGTCACAACCCAGCAAAAGTTTGCACATGTTCAATAGATCATCTTATACATGTATAAGTTGTGCTGCTACCAGTGTAGGAGAGCCATGGGTCTATGCATCACATATATAGCAAGGCATTAGAACTGTCGGAATCAAAATTCCAACCCCACGACATCCCTAAAAAATCTAAATTCTATGTGCATGTATAAACAAATTATGAGATCATGAAATTACAGCAAATGTACCTTGCCAATACTCCTCCTTGAATCTTCTCCTTGTTTGGGTTATAGCAAACACCAAACACCTTCTTTGGCCTCTAGAGAGCATACAAAGATGAAGAAAAATCAGTGTTTAAGGGTGGTTAGAGCACCAAAAAATTTGAGTTCAAGTAGATGCTCAAGTGAGAGCTAGATCAAGACCAAGTTACATGCAATTAATCTCATGTAACAATTGCTTAAAATTACATAAACAAGTCTTAAGATCACTCCTCTCACCTTCTAGAACTCTTCTGGACCCTTAACCTCTCTATTAAGTGTGTTTTTGGCTAAAAAATTCATATGTACATAAGCGAAGAACTCACTTATATACCACCTATCATTAAGTCGGTCACAATTGTGGCCTATAAGCCATGATCGTGGTTTGCTTAAATGATAGTAGTGTACACTTTGTTTTTCATCTGATCTTTTATGCATCTGACTCTTAGGTTCCCAGTTATTTTGGTTACTTAAATTAACTATTAATCTGAGCAAATCATGAAGGGTTTCATGATGCTAATTTACCGGAATGTAAGTGGATTAACATTTGAACTCTTAGATAGTTAATTATCTAACTTACGATCCTTTCCATAGTCAATTACTGTGCAATTCGTCCCTTCACCATCCTATACCCCATTTGGTTTAGAGTGTCAACTCCCACTAAACTAACTATGTTAGATCTAGTCCAAGTGATGTTAGTTCTTATCCTAGGGATCTCATTACTCTATATGTCATTGAAGACTCTAGATCTCTTCACGAGACATAATTGCTCTAGCCAGAGACTCCCTAGTAATGACCCTAATAAGAGTTCATGGGTATCATCTCCTTCTATCAAAAGTACTAGTGAATCATTTATTGGCTACCCAATGACCTTTGAATACCAATAGTTGTACCCAATCACCACCCTATGAGTGACCTCATCTTGAGGCTACAAGGAATGGTGTCAAAGCACAGGATCAGTATTCAAGATATCCTTGAGTACCTCAAGTCTAAGGATATTTTCACCGTTGCTATGATGAGATTAATCACTGACATTTGATAGATCATCCATATGATAATCTCGTAGTAGATATCAGAGCAAAGTTTTATGTTTTTAAAAGTGTTATTATCGTAGATTCATGAGCCTTAGGAGTTAAGTCTGGGTGTCGATAGTCTTTGGTTGAGAAGTTGAGTCTTGGATTCGTTAAGTTGACGTCCTTGGATGATTTCGACCTCGGTAAGAGTACTCGTCGACATTTCTTAAGGTGTAAGGGACATCGGATAAGCTAGGCTTAGTACAATCTATTTTATTAAACAACGTTTTTTTCTTTGATTTTATAGTGATAGCATGGTTGGATAAGGAAGGGGAAGTCATCATAAGGTTAAACCTTTGCGACCCGAGCCAGAGGAACACAGCACTGAAACAGTCGCAGAACCTGCGGTTACTAGTTGTTCGACTCATAGGTAGCCTCACACTGAATCACTGCCAGCGACAGCACAACCGAGTTTTCCGCCAGTGTCGAGGGAGGCTTTATAGCAGGTGATGACATGGCGGGCACAGTACACTGCACAGTAACAACCTAGGGATAGAGCGCCATAGATGCCATCACAAGTACCGCCACCTCAACAGTCAGTAGTGGTACCTAGTCCTGCATCAGAGCAATATCTGATGCTTGAAATCTCGAGGTATATTAGGGAGGTAAGGAACCTTGGGTGTGGTACCTTTGATGAAAGCGGTGATGTTATCGAGTTCAAAACTTGGATGAGACAGACCGTAGAGACATTCTACGATATGGGGTTATCTGACGAGATGAAGCTGAAGGTAGTTGTCCGATTGTTGGAGAGTGATGCTAGATTATAGTGGGAAAATGTCTGAGGATGCTACCGTAATTAGATTTCCTGGGTAGATTTTATCAACGAATTCAACGAACAATATTATACTAGATTTGATAGAGATTAGAAGAAGGTTGCCTTCTTTGCACTGACACAGGGGAATAGGTTAGTGTACGAGTTTGAGACAGAGCTGAGAGAGCTTGCCACCTATGTCCCGAAATACATGGCAAATGAAGAGAATCTGTGTGTTCGGTTTGAGACTGGATTGCATTTGGCAATTTTGGAAAGGATGATGGTTACCCCCACCACCATATTCAAGAAGATGGCACAATCAGTCAAGAGAGCTGAGAGGTTGGTAAAGAAGCATGGAAGATAGTGGGAGGAAAAGAATCGAAAAAGGAAGGGAGGAGGTCCCTTCAGTCAACATCCTAAAAGGAGTCGTGGTAGTTCACTTCTGGGTAGTATTGGAAGCGTTGCATCATCAGCTATCAGTTTACTGTCACCAGGACCAGGAAGTCAGAGCATTGCCCTTACTACTAGCTCCGCCTCTCGAGCTCCATCATCTCAGTCTGAACAGTGTAGAAACTACAAAAAGATACATTCAGGCAAGTGTACGAAATCGATAAAGTGTTTTCAATATGGAGAGATAGGGCATTTAAAGAGAGATTGTCCATAGCTGGCTTAGATTTCAACTCGAGAGGGAGATAGCTCAGTGCAACCAGTAAGACACCGAGGGGAGACTGCTAGGGTAGGTGTTTAGTCTTCTAGATCACACAAAGGACTGGTGTAGGCAGTAGTATACCTCCAACAGGTCAACAATGCTCTACTTTGCGAGCTCAAGCACGAGTTTATGCAATGACGAAGGAGGATGTTCGAGCCAATTCGGACATAATTACAGGTATTTTCAGGAAGAACATTTTCATGTTATTGTATTGTTATATTGTGATGCATGTTCTGTGTAGTACTAGTAAACTCGTAAATAGTATGAGCTACTAACATGTAGTGTTAGAAGGTGTTATGAGTGTTCTCGGTAGAGATGCTAAAGTTTTGATCAACATTGGTGGGTAAAGGTCCTTTGTCAGTATAACCTTCGCCCCCTGAAGCCATTAGATCCCCCTCTCATTATCGTCACTCCTCTTGGAGAGAAGGTGGCTAAGAGGTTGATTCGTCGGGGATATCAGGCATACCTTGCACATGTGATTGACACTTCGGCACAGAGGGTTGAACTTAGAGATGTTCCTATTATACGTAAGTTTGACAATGTCTTCTGGAGGAGTTACATAGATTGCCACCTGATCATGAGTTTGATTTGCTATTGACTTGGTCTTGGGGACAATACTGATATCTATACCACCATATCATATGGCACCGGCAGAATTGAAAGAGCTGAAGGTTCAGTTGCAAAAGTTAGTGGATAGGGGCTTCATCAGACTACGTCATTCACCGTAGGGAGCACAAGTATTGTTTGTCAAGAATAAGTATAGGACCCTTCGCTTACATGTTGATTATCAGCAGTTAAACAGAGTTACCATCAAAAATAAATATCCACTCCTCAAGATCGATGACTTATTTGATCAGTTGAGAGGAGCTACAGTATTCTCAAAGATAGATCTGAGGTCTGGGTACCATCAGTTGAAGATTCCTAAAAGTGATGTGTACAAGACTACTTTCCGAACAATGTTTAGACACTATGAATTTTTAGTGATGCTGTTCGGATTTACTAATGCACCTGTGATAGTTATAGATCTCATGAACAGGGTGTTCCATTCTTATTTAGATTAGTTTGTCATAGTCTTCATTAATGACCTTTTGATTTATTTTAAGGATGGGGAGGAGCATGCTAGACATCTCCATATTGTGCTGCAAATACTTTGCGAGAGATAGTTGTACATGAAGTTTTCAATGTGTGAATTTTGGTTGAAAGAGATAGGATTCCTTGGGCATGTGGTATCAGGAGAAGGTATTTATATGGACTTAAAAAAAGTAGAAGCTATACTTGAGTGGGAACAGCCCAAGAATGTGACAGAAGTTCATAGCTTTCTGGAGTTAGCTGGTTATTATAAAGAATTGTTGAGGGCTTCTCAGTACTTATAGCCCCTTTATCAAGGCTTATCCAAAATAGGGTAAAATTTTAGTGGGATAACAGGCGAGTTTTTAGGAACTGAAGGGACGATTGACTCCTACACCAGTGCTTACTCTACCTACCCAGGGGGTTGGGTATAAGGTATACAGTGATGCCAGTCATCAAGGATTTGGTTGTGTACTTCTACAGGCAGGCGAGTGATCACATATGCTTCTAGATAACTAAAGAAGCACGAACTAAATTATCCTACTCATGATTTGAAGCTCGTAGTGGTGGTCTCTGCACTCAAGATTTAGAGACACTATCTTTATGGGGAGACTTGTTGTACATACACCGACCACAAGAGCCTGAAGTACCTAATGACACAGAAGGAGCTAAATCTCAGACAAAGGAGATAGTTGGAATTAATTAAGGATTATGACTTAGTGATTGACTATCACCTAGGAAAAGCAAATGTGGTAGTCGATGGACTAAGTCGTAAGTCATGTTCGGTAGTAACTGTCAGGCAAAATCCTTATATGACTCATTTGATGAGTATACGAAGCCTTAAGGTTGGACTCTCAGTGATCGAGGATGACAAAACACTGCTAACACCATTTAAAGTTTGGCCAACACTATTTGATGAGGTCAGGAGATCACAGGCCGATGATCCCAAGTTAAAGGTAATTCGAGAGAAATTACGATCCAAAGAGGATGAGGGGTTTTGGCTGAGAGAAGACGGATTGTTAGTCTTCAAAAATAGAGTCTGTGTACCGGATGACCAAGATCTCAGGCGAGCCATCTTGGAAGAAGCTCACAGTTTTGCTTATGTTGTGTATCCTAGTAGCACCAAGATGTATCGAACTCTTAGAGAGAGCTATTGGTGGCCAGGGAGGAAGAGAGAGATAGTGGAATTTATGGCTAGATACCTTCCCTGTCAATAGATAAAGGCAAAGCATTAGAAGCCAGCGAGTATGTTACAGTCTTTGCCCATTTTGGAATGGAAGTGGGAGCACGTGACAATAGACTTTGTAGTTGGACTACCTCGTACATCAAAAGGTCACAATGCTATTTAGGTTATAGTAGATAGATTGACGAAGTCTGCTCATTTTCTGCCTATCCACACAACCTACTTGTTGGAGAGGTTGACAAAGTTGTGTATTGATGAGATTGGGAAGCTGCACAGGGTGCGAGTTTCTATAATATCAGATAGGGATCAGAGATTCACCTTTCAATTTTGGTCGAAATTCTAGTAATCTTTGAGGACTAAACTAAAGTTTAGTACTGCTTTTCACCCCCAAACTGATGGTCAGCCAGAGAGGACTATTCAGACACTGGAGGACATGCTAAAAGCATGTGTGATAGAGTTCCAAGGGAGCTGGGACCGGCATTTGCCTTTGATTGAATTTGCTTATAACAATAGTTATCAGACAGTTATTGGTATACCACCATATGAAGCACTTTATAGGAGAAAGCGAAAGAAAACTTTATGTTAGGATGAGGTTGGTATAGCTAAAGTTGAAGGAGCCGAATTGATAAAAATTACCACTCAAAAAGTAAACGTGATCTGGGAGAAAATGAAAGCCGCCCAAGATCTTCAAAAGAGTTATGCGGATAAGAGGCGACGACCATTAGAGTTTGCAGTTGGTGATATGGTTTTCCTTCAGATATCACCATGGAAAGATATAATCTGATTTCAAAGCTGAGGAAAGCTAAACCCTCGATATATTGAACCTTTCTATATACTGAAGTGCGTCAGGACTGTGGCGTATCAATTGGAATTGCCATCAAACTTAGATAGGATCCATAATGTGTTCCATATCTCGATGCTTAAGAAGTATATATCAAACCCATCTCATATTTTGGAGACTCCTCCAGTAGAGCTAAGAGAAGACTTGAGTTTTGAGGTGAAACCAGTTCAAATTCTGGATCATCAGATAAAGAGGTTATATGGCAAGGAAGTTCCCACAGTCAAAATTCTTTAAAAAAGCGACAGGGTCGAGGAAATGACATGGGAGCTTGAGGATGCTATGAGACATCAGTGCCCCCATTTATTTGTATCCTCGACTTAAGAGTTTCGAAGATGAAACTCTTTTGAGGGGGGAGGACTTGTAACGCTAGACTCTTTAAGCCTTTTTGTATTAGTATGTACTTGGAGATACCACTTTATAATTATGTATGCATGGTTTTATATGAGTTCAAAAATGTATTTGAATCATTTCGGTATATATGTCAGTGATATATAATGTTATATGCCCTTACATAAACTTAGAGTTTATCGATATGCAAAATCTTGGAAATTTCTGACATATAAGCTTCTAAGTGTGTAAAATCAATTCAATTAGACGGATATGGCCATGACGGATGAATTAAATGTGTTCTCATCCCTTAGAGGTGATTATACATGATTTATAGACTTATTGGACACTTAAAAAGCTTAATTTGAAAAGTTGATGTACATAAGGACTTATTTATAACATATTAAAAGTTAATGGACTTAAATGTAATTTTTCAATTCTTGGAGGACCAATATGTAATTTTATAAGGATAAAGAGCTTAATTATAAACTTTTAAAAGTCCGAGGACCGATATAAAAATAAAAGTTTTGGTCATTCTCAAATTTTGGGCTTAATTGCAAATTTAGGAAAAGTTTGAAGGATGTAATGGTAATTTCACATAAACTAAGGGCAAAAAGGTAAATTCACCATGTTTGGTCAAAGAAGAGTCAAAAGTCTAGACCCTTCTTCTTGTGTGTGGCTGTGCACCCCATTATTTGCCATTAAAATACTCTGTTTTAATTAAAAGAAACAAGAATAAAGGAGAAGAAGAAGTTTCAGCCATCACTTAATCTTCACCAAGTTTTTGTTTCTCCAACCTAAACCAACGTGTTCTAAGTTAATTTGGGATCAAGGAACTCAACTCTATCACTAGATTTGAGAAATTCTCAAAGGATTTTAATATATCACTAAAGGAAAGTTTAGAATTTTGTCTCATCTCTCTCTACATTATGATTTTTGAGTTTGGTGTTAAGATATGTTGTTCTCCATGCTTGAATATGCATGAAACATGGTTTAGATGAATGAAATGAGTCATGGAGAAGCTTCCTTAAGCCAAAACTAAAATGCCCTATCTTTGGTGAAAGTTTGTGAAATTTTCAATATCTTTTGAAATTGATGGTTTAAATGAACTCTATGATGTTAATTGCTTATGTATAATGTGAATTGATGATGAAAAATGAGGAAGATGTACATTGGAAGGAGGCTTTCAAGTTTATGCCTTTAGGTGTTTGATAAAACGCCTAAGTGAACTTGTCTTAGGATTTAAGGATTTTGATGGTGTACATTGGAAAGAGGCTTTCATGTTTACTTAATAGTAAACTTGAATTGTTGCTTAGATTGATGAGTAGTGGCCTAATGTGCTTAGATAAAAATATGCTTAGTTATTCTTTGAAATGTGTAGGTATTGGATCAAGGCATTAAATGCCTTGGAAAGTGCAGAAGAAAGCTTGTGTGAAAAATAAGGGAAGTAACCATGTGAGAAGCTTAATGGTCAAATCATATAGCTTCAAAAAATAGTGATATTGTATTTTATAAACTTATGTGATGGTGTATAAATATGAGTTATATGTTTGAGTAGTAAATACATACATTTGTATGTATAAAGGCTCGGGAGCTATAGATCAAGGAGCTCATATAGAGGATTGTTAAAGTCAAAGCAATGTACACCTTTTTTTTAGGTGAGTTGGGGAAAACATGACTCTCAAATAGGATTAGGACAACCCAAGACATGCATAATGACTTGTATATGAATTTTCAACCTAGGTAATGAATAGTAGAATTGAATTTCAAATAGATGCTAGTATACTTATATATTTAATAAACGACATTGTTTTGAATAACTTTGCACTTGAAGTGCAAAAGATGACTTTCACTACATGAAATAATATTTTGGAACTTACATCTGCATAACTAAGTCATCTATGCTGCACGTATGTATTTTCTTTTGGCTTATAGTCATGGCAAGGTTTCATTTTATATTTGGACTGATAAATAAAGGCATGGTACCTTACTTGATTTTAGTACTAAATATTTGTATATGATTTTTTTTTGTAATTGGTGAGGTAATGATTGGCCAATCGTGTGCTAGGCACAACAAATTAAGTGACCCTCGTACCCTTGACACTGGCACATAAAAGTTGAGTCTTTGTAACGACACCATTCTACAGGACTTACGGGTGATTGTACACTTGGAGGTTTGGTCACCGACAAAGTCATCACTAGGGTCATGACACTCACATCGACCGTAGTCTAGACTCATCACAGATGAAAGTCGAGCCAATACCGGGATTCAGTGGGTGTGCACACTAGTTCGGCCGACTAGTGGTGACATACATAACTATTTTGGCTTCTTAACGAGACTTGATTTTTACATGTGATGCTTTTCTACTCTTGTACACTAAAACTGGAACCTATGTTCACGGAATGAGTGATTAATAGGCTAGGCTTATGTGGTTCCTAACCAGTATGGGATGAGTCATAGACTAGGTGTATGTGTTTCTATATTACGCATATTGACTTCAAAGGTGGGTATATGCATGTTAGATGCGTAAAACCGTCCTTAGGTTATTTAGACCATTTTGGTGTGTATCAGGTTCTATTTGCGATTCATGTTTTTTTCTACTCACTGAGTACATAGTGTACTTATCCCCTCTACTTTCCAACAATGCAGATTAATTTGGTAAGCTTGAAGCTCTGAGTGGTTCGTACAGTCTTTTGATGTATTTGGGGCATTATCACACATGGGAAGTCTCTATTTTGTACTTTTGTTGTATAGTGGCTTATGATTATGTTGATATGCTTTATAATTTTGTAAATTATGGCTTATGATTATGTTGATAAGCTTTATAATTTTGTAAATTAACTCTTGTATATCTTGTGGTTTGTAAATGACTTTGTATGTGAACATTTTGTACTGTTGTTGAGATTACTCTTGAGAGGACTTCAAAGTCCAGAAGTTGTGGTAAAGTTAATATGTGAATATAGAAGTATGTTTGAAACTAATTTACAGGTGTTTTTCATTTTGGGATTTTCAAACTATAGTCGTTATGCTGCCAAAATGTTTTTAAAAATGTCCAATTAGCCTTGCGTAGTCAGTTTAAAGGTACCGTGAGTATCCTTAGCCCGGGTATGCGATGGTTGTCATGTGCTCGAAGTGGTTCTAGGTCTTAACAGCAGGTCATCCGATATACTTACTACTCTTAGGAAGCATCTATATGTTAACTCTAAACATCTCATGCTTACAGTTTATGATCCACTGCTTGATCAAATCAGGGATTATAACATGTGCTAGTTTATCCGGATTAACAATGTCTTGTCTCATTAATCCTATGACTTGGGATAATTTAGATACTAATATAATTGCACATTATAGGAATCTCATTATCATGATCTCATCATGATTTCCTTCATATTATGTTTTGTATCATGGACTTCACTAATTCGATTTAAGATAGACATCAATTCATAGATAAATGAACATCAAATTAATGAAAATTGTCTTTCGCTTTATTAATCAAAATAAATTTTGTATAAAAGTACTAAAGGTGATTGCCTTTAGAACACTACTCTAACAATATCTGGGTAGTATATGAGAGATAAATAAGCATACCTACTAATCTTTGGTACATCTCCTTGTTTATTAACATTTGATAAATGCTAAGTGGACAACATTCTTAGTATGATTATAAAACATTTTAATTATCTTGAAATGATTTTTGTAGGATTTTATACTCAATTAGGTTAAGATTTTATTTTGAGGCCTTATTATAATTCACTAATAATAGAACAATGAATTCAAGCAAATTTGAGTCTAAGTGGAGGGATTTAGTGCAAGTTAGAGCAATATGGAATCAGTACATAATGAACATGGATCTGTGTTGCATGATATAGACTCATGTTCATCATAATGGTTAAATAATTTTCAAAATAAGGATCAAACATAGATTTGTAATGGGGACCCATTTTGGTAATGATTTTTATATAAAATAAAGATTTCTTGATGCTCTTAAGGAAGATAGGAACAATACAGGTCTATGTTGGACTCACAGTTGTCACTTTAAATTATTTAGGATTGGTCACTTCAAATTTTTTAGGATTTTGTTAGAATAGGGAAGTTTTAAAAATTAGATGACTACACATCAATAAAGAGATAAATTAGAGCATCCTGAGATAAGAAACGAGCAACTTTGGAGTAAAAGAAAGGATTTCCATCAAGGTTCAAGTGGAGACTTTAAGATTTTAAGATCTATAAGAATGTGTTCTTTTACGTTGTACTCTTGTTTTCTTTTACTTTGTGTTCTTTCTTAGTTGTTATTGGTTTTCTTTATCCTAGTATGAACTAAATTACTATATATCTAGATAGGATGAATCCTATAACTATTTTTTCATATTAATTCTTTGTTTTAATGAAAGACTCAAGTTTCCTTCTGAATTATTTATGATTATTTCTTGTTGTTGAATTGGAATTTGCTAAAACTTTTATTCAG
>JAOQML010040074.1:0-10761 GCA_027568935.1 Erythroxylum urbanii
TAAACTAGTAAAGTATACACTACAACTGTACAATATATCAATATGGACTATTTTGTAAATTTTAAAAATTTTAGGGAATATTTTATAAATTTAAAAAACTATCCGAAACGGTATCCGGTACTGACCGGTACCGGTACAGTTCCGTTCCAGAATTCAATCCGGTATCAAGTCCGGTACGGTATTCATAACTTTGCTTTCGATTCGGTTTATGGGAGAATTGAGTTTTCCTGTCAATTTTGTTTATAAATGATGCTCCCTGTAGAGTAAACACTGGTTGCTGGACTTGTTTAACTATTCAATTCTATCTCATAGAAAATGAATGTGTTCTGACAGTTCTTCCATATATATTTTTAATACTGGAAATATCCAATAGAATCCAATTCTATACTTTCCTCCACTGTTTTATCCGCTTCACGATATGAATAACCCAACAGATCAAAATGGCCAAGATTTATGCTGAGGTCTACCAAACAACTGAGTAATTGTGAAGGCAGTCTAACGGTATTGGCTAAAAGCCTGTTCATTTTAATGTGCTTTTTATAGGAAATCTGAAACCCCTCTCTCTTCCTCTTCCTCGTGGAATGGGACTTTGTGTGGCTGCTGTGACCAGGAAATTTTGCAGCTTGGATACAAAAACAAATGTAACGGAGAAAGAGAGGGAGTCTATTAGCTCTGCTGTTGCCAATGTTACTTGTAGCTTAGAGACAAAAGAATCGAGAGGGCGACCCATAGCCCAATGCATACTTAATGTTATCATCTCAGTTCAAATTTGAATGCCATTTTAACCCTCCAAGTTAAAGCCCGCGTCTCAGTTTCGCTGTCTTTGACCGCCTCGGTCGCAGCCCACCACCAATTTGACAATAATCACCATTTTTAACTCATTAAAACCACTCTATAACGCGTTTTATCGAACATTTCCTCCGCATGCTCTCAAAAGTCAAAAATGAACAAACAACCACATAATATTGAAAATGGTGACGCTGACTCTGTTACTATCAGCTTCCAAGACCTCAGAGTCACTGACAGTGTAAGCATCAGCTTATGTAGCAGCACCGTTTCTGGATCCGATCACAGTATTAGTAGCAATGTAAGTAACGCGAGTATTGGTGATAGTGAAGCTAAGGAGAGTGAAAAGAGCAGTTCAAGTTACGAACCAAATGAGTATAATTTCAGAAGCTTTTGCCCATCAAAACCCCACAATGGAAATGACATTAGATGGGACGCAATACAGTGTATTAAGGCTAAAGATGGAGACCTTGGGTTTGGATTGGGTCATTTTAGGCTATTGAAGAAACTTGGATGTGGGGATATAGGCAGTGTGTTCTTGGCAGAGTTACGAGGGATGGATTGTTTGTTTGCTATGAAGGTTATGGATAAAGGTATGTTGGCAGGAAGAAAGAAGTTGTTGAGAGCTCAAACTGAGAGAGAAATTTTGGGTTTGTTGGATCATCCATTTTTGCCAACACTTTATTCACATTTTGAAACTGAGAAATTCTCTTGCTTATTGATGGAATTCTGCAATGGCGGGGATCTTCATATTCTACGGCAGCGACAACAAGGCAAGCATTTCGCAGAGCAGGCAGCTAGGTGAGTGCATAATTTGTAAATTTAGTTAGTTATTGTCAATTTCTGATTATGTTTTGTTATCAAGTTACTCTATTTATTTGGCCATTAATGTGGTAATGTAAATGCTTACTTTAGGGGTGCATCTTATAAGCTCTGAGGCACAAACCAAAATTTGGTCTACTTCATATGAATATTTATATGCTTGACATGCGAGGGGGCAGAAACTAGGAAGTAATTTTGCTAAAATTAATGCATATTTCCTACTTCACCAAAACGGAGTCATTGTTCTTTTGGTAGGGAATAGAATTGTCAACTTCAATTTTGAAGTTTCATTTATTCTATATTGATTGTTTGAAGGACACATTGGCTTTCTTAGTGATGCCAAGTTGCTAAAAACTTCAAGAGTTTTGTCACTAACATAGTGAAACATAACTGTCATTTTGATAATTATAAGGGTGTCAATGTTTTCAGTTATAACTGATTTTAGTACGATGAGTACTGAGCAGTTGGAAGGTACCCTGCCAAAAATCCTTTGCAATGGTTAGTTGAAGCTCATATTGAAAAGATTTGCTTGTTTGTTAATTGCCATTTGCTATCATCGAAGTTCTTCGACAACTGTATCTGTTTGTTCAGGTTCTATGCCTCAGAAGTCCTTGTTGCCCTTGAGTATTTACACATGATGGGCGTTGTGTACAGAGACTTGAAGCCAGAAAATGTTTTGGTGAGGGAGGATGGCCACATAATGCTCTCAGATTTTGATTTGTCATTAAGATGCTGCGTGAGTCCCACACTTTCTCAATCAAGCACAGAACAAGTGTGCAGGATCTCTTCTTACTGCATTGAGCCATCGTGTACTGATGCAGCCTGCAAATTACCTGTTTGCGTGGAACCTTCTTGCTTGCAACCATCTTGCTTTAAACCACGAGTTTTCAACTCAAAACATGCAAAGGTGAAAAGTGACAGGTCAAACTCGACTTCGTATTCCCTTCCTGTACTCATTGCAGAACCAACTAGTGCACGCTCCATGTCTTTTGTTGGTACTCATGAGTATTTAGCGCCCGAAATAATTAGAGGTGATGGCCATGGGAGTCCTGTTGATTGGTGGACATTCGGTATCTTCTTGTACGAGTTACTTTTTGGAAGGACACCCTTTAAAGGCAACGGGAACCGGGAGACACAATTCAATGTGGTTGGTCAGCCCCTAAAATTTCCTGAAGGATCTTCTGTTAGCTTTGCTGCTAAGGATTTAATCCGAGGTTTGCTTGTAAAGGACCCACAAAAGAGATTAGGTTTCAAACGAGGTGTAACTGATATTAAACAGCATCATTTCTTTAAAAGTGTTAATTGGGCTCTCATTCGAAGTTCTCATCCTCCAGAAATTCCTAAACCAATTGACCTTTCATTTATTAATCAAACATCCCAGTCATGCCTGGCTTCTAATGACAAGAGGGCTACATATTCAGATAGATCTTCTGGTTCTTATTTGGATTTCGAGTTCTTCTAGTGATTTTTTCCAGGGAAATTTTACAGCTTCGTAGTTTTAAATTTGGTGTTTTGTACTCATGCCCTTTCATGTAAGTTTATCTTTTTCTTTTTCTCTCGCATCAGATCGTTCTAGTCTTTAATATTGTTGCTGTCAGGAAAATATTCGCACATGAAACACGCTTTTTCTCCTAGCTTAAAGAGGAGGACAAGCGAACTGCCAACTGTTGTTGCAAAATTTGTCTTTAATCTCCAACTTCTCGTGAGCTTTTAGCCATTTACCCTTAAACATAGTTGTTTCCTAGTGTAATGTGGGCGTCAAATGGCCCTTTTCTTCTTCGTTCTTTTGCTTATTCACTGTCTTAACCCTGCTCTAACCTTGTTATTCTGTCAGACTTTTTATGTGCAGATGGAACTTCTCTTAAAGAGATTGATATACTGAAAATCCTCTAAAAAAATTTAACTGCCACAAAACCCGTGTGATATTTGGCTCCTTATATTTTACCACTTGAAGTATAGTCTCTGGTGGCTTTGCAATCTGAAGTTCCGGCTCTATTCCACATGAAAAGAGGAGTACTTGATTCTTTTGTTGGAAGAAGTCAAACATGACTATCTTTCAAAAGCGCATTTCTCCCTACAATCATCGGTCTTCTCTTTGCTATATCTTTCCCGGTTATCTTCATCCGCAATAAAGTAACAGAAATATAAACAACTGAAATGCATGTGTCGGAGCTTCCAACATAATGCAATAATCCCGTTTTTGCTTCTTACCGACTTGAGTTGTTTAGCTTAAGTGGGTTATTAGAACTTCATTTAGACTCAACTCCTTGAAGTCCATTTTCATAGTTGATACCTGTAAGGTCCCAACCGTCACAGCTCTCACTCGCCCTCAAGAATGAATGTGTTTCTGGAAGATTTACTTCGTAAATGAAGTTATCCGTAAGAGAATTTGAGTTGAAATTGGACTCCTTTCTTATTCTTAACAGCGGTATTTAAATACAACGAGGAAACAAACTTTGGCTATTAACTAGGATACAATCCCGAGCCATGATGTGAATTAAATAAAATCAATAAAAAATAAAGGAATTTCATTTAACCGGTTCTCTCGCCAGCGACCTTGTTATTCTTACGCATGAACACTTGGTTTTGTAGTCGTGCAACCAACTCATGACTTTGTGGAACCGAAATATCCATGCCAAATACGCATGTGTTGAACAGACTACCAGGCATATATTACTCCCGGTACTTGGGATTTTTCCTAATGACCCGAATTGATTTTCTTGGTGCAACATCTCCTCCCCTTTCAAGCGTAACCTTGTCCTCAAGGTTGACAAATTTCTCCTCCATGGACTGTTTACTTTCCCAAGTGGCCTCCTCCTGAGGCAAGCCTTTCCATTTGACAAGACATTCTTCTTCATATTTGCCACCCTTCTTGATCCAACGAGTATCTAAGATGAATTCGGGCACCACAAAAATTTCACCCTCGTCATCCATAGGTGGTACTTCCATAATAGCAGCTTCCTTATCCCCTATCTTTTTCTTCAGCAAGGACACATGGAAAATTGGATGCACTCGTGACCCCTCTGGCAGTTGTAAACGATAAGCAACATTTCCTATATGTTTTTCAGCTTTATAAGGCCCATAGAAGCGATGTGCGAGCTTCTGAGAAACACGCATGAATGTAGTCTGCTGCCGATAAGGATGAAGCTTCAAATAAACCATGTCCTCAACCTCGAACTCCACATCTCTCCTTTTTTATTAGCTTGTTGCTTCATTCGATTTTGGGCTTCAGCCAAATTAGCTTTTAACTGCTTTAATGAGACATCTTTGTCCAGCAAAGCTTGATAAACTTCATGTATTGCGTTGTCCCCATCATAACTTGAAATCGGTGGAGGTGGTCTACCAAAGAGAGCTTGCAATAGAATTATCTTGATAGACGCATGGTACGTAGTGTTGTACTATAGTTCGGCCCAAGGAAGAAATGAACCCCATCGCCAAGGATGCTGGCAAGTATAACACTTTAGGAACTGTTCAATGCATTTGTTCACTATTTCAAATTGTTCATCAGATTGCGGGTAATATGCGGAACTCATATTGAGTTGAGTTCTAGACATATGACAGAACTCTTGCCAGAATTTGCTTATGAAAACTGGGTCTCGCTCACTGGTTGTCGATCGAGGAATTCCATAAAGTTTGATTACTCCGTCCACAAAATTTTCAGCCACCATTTTCGCAGTATATGGATGCACCAATGCCACGAAATGTGCACTCTTGCTCAAACGGTCCACCACCACAAAGATTGTATTTTTACCTTGTGATGGAGGCAGTCCTTCAATGAAATCTATAGTCACATTGTCCCAGACTTGGCATGGTATTGGTAATGGCTAAAGAAGGCTTGTTGGTGACGTCGCCTCCACCTTAGTTCTTTGGAAAATATCACAAGATGCCATATATTTTTGCACATCTCGATACATGGAAGGCCAGAAACATTGTTGACACATTCTTTTGTATGTCCGCAACACACCAGAATGCCCCTTATGGGAGAGTCATGAAATTCTCGTAACAATTTTTGGACAATGTATGAGCCAGGAGGCACCACTACACGTCCATGATAATATAATAATCCATTTTTGAGAGTATATGGGTAACCTGGTTGATCCTCAGCTTTTTTCTTTTTTGTCTCAATGTATGAATGGCCTCTTCCAGCTTCTTTTATCTCCCCCCAATTGTCGCTTTGACAAATCGAAATCGACTCCAAGGTTGCGCATCCAAAGACTCGTGAGAGTGCATCAACTGCGACATTTTCTTTCGCAGCTTTGTAGATAATCTCATAGTTATAACCCAAAAGCTTCGACACCTACTTCTACTGTTCGAGTGTTGTAATATTTTGATTTAACAAATAATGCAAGCTTTGATGGTCAGTTTTGATGTAGAAACGCCTTCTTAACAAATATGGTCGCCACATTTGGATGGCTATCACAATGGCTAGCATCTCCTTGGCATAAATCAATCAATTTTGCTTTGTTGCTTTAAGGACACGGCTCATGTAAGCCACTGGTTGCCCTTTTTGTGTTAACATGAAACCAATTCTACTAGTGCTTGCATCAACTTCAATGGTAAAAGACTCTTGAAAATTGGGCATCGCCAAAGTGGGAGTTGTAGTCATGGCTACCTTCAGCTTTTGGAAAGCCTCATTTGCTTCCTGGGACCATTGATATTGTCCCTTTTTAATAAATTGGTTAGGGGCTTTGCTATTATCCCATAATCATGTACAAACCGCCAGTAATATCCTGTCAAACCAAGGAAACCACGTAGCTCTATTACGTTAGTGGGTTTAGGCCATTTGGTCATGGCCTTTATTTTACCTTAGTAGACTTGCACTTTATTGGGAGTGATCACATGTCCAAGATAGTCAATCTCCAATTGTCCGAAAGCACATTTATTTGCCTTCACATACTATACCCACTTAGTTTGAAGTATGAGCTATATGTCAACTCCCACTAGACTGACTACGTCACATTTAGTCTAAGTGATGTTAGTTCTTATCCTGGGATCTAATTACTCTATGTGTCACTGAAGACTCTCTTTATGACACATAATTGCTCTGACTAGAGACTCCTGAGTAATGACCCTGACAAGAGGCCATGGGTATCATCTCCTTCTATTAGGAGTGGTGAATCCTTTATTGGCTACCTAATTACTTTTGAATACAAATAGCTGTACCCAATCACCACCATAAGAGCGACATCGTCTTGAGGTAACTAGGAATGATGTCAAAGCACAGGATTTATATCTAAGATATCCTTGAGTACCTCAAGTCTAAGGATATTTGCACCATTACTATGATGAGCTTAATCATTGACATTCGATAGATTATCCATATGATAATCTCATAGCGGGTCATTCGATGAACTTACTACCCTTAGTAAGCATCTACATATTAACTCTAAACATCTCATGCTTACAGTTTATGAGATCCATTGCTTGATCAAATCAAAGAGTATAATACGTGCAAGTCTGTCTGGATTAATAATGTCCTGTCTTATTAATCCTATGACTAGGGATTGTTTAGATACTAACATAATTACACATGATAGGAATCCCATTATCATGATCTCATTATGATTTCCTTTGTGCTATGTTTTGTATCATGGACTTCATTAATTCAATTTAAGATCGATATCAATTTATATATTAACAAATATTAAATCATTGAGAAAATTCCTTTCTCTTTATTAATCAAAATAAAGTTTGTACAAAAGTGTTAAAGGTGATTGCCTTTAGAGCACTACTTTAACAATCTCTTACGTGCACTAAAGCCAATCGCCTTTGTATCTAATACCATAGGCGAGTACACAAGAATCAAATCTGTGGGCACTCTCTTTATCTTCACATCACCTCTATCAATTATCTCCCTGATTAGGTGATATCTTTTGAGTACGTGCTTGGACCTCTGATGAGACCTTGGTTCCTTGGCTTGAGCAATATCCCCATTGTTGTCACAGTACAACAATATTAGGTTTATTATGCTAGGAACCACTTCAAGTTCCACGACGAACTTCTTGATCCAAACAGCTTCTTTTGCTGCTTTCGCAGTTGCAATGTACTCTGACTCAGTCGTCGAATCTGCAGTCATCTCTTATTTAGAACTCTTCCAACTGACTGCTCCATCATTAACTGTGAAAACATAACCTGATTAGGATTTGGAGTCATCTTGGTCAGATTGAAAACTGGCATCCATATGCCCTCTCACTACATGATCTCCATTTCCATATATCAAGAATACATCCTTAGCCCTTCTTAAGTACTTTAGGTTATTCTTGATAGCCACCTAGTGGCCCTCACCAGGATTCGATTGATATCTGCTCGTAACACTTAGAGCATAAGATATATCGAGTCTTGTACATAACATAGCATACATGATTGATCCTACTGCCGAAGCATATGGGATCATACTCATGCGAGTGCTCTTATCTTACATCTTGGGACATAGATTTCGAGAGTTTTATCCCATTAGTCATAGGAAGAAACCCTCTCTTGGACTGCTCCATGCTAAACCTATTTAGCACTTTGTCTATGTATGTTGACTGTGAAAGACCTAGCAACTTCTTTGATCTATCTCTATAGATCTTTATTCCCAATATGTAAGTTGTTTCTACATAGATTTTCATGAAAAAATTACGGGACAACTAAACTTTGACTGATTTCAAACTTGAGACATCATTTCCTATAAGTAATATATCATCCACATATAACACAAGGAATATGATAGCACTCCCACTAACCTTCTTGTACACATAAGGTTCGTTATGATTTTGTGAGAAACTAAACTTTTTGATTGTCTTATCAAATCAGATGTTCCATCTCCTAAATGCTTGCTTCAATCCATAAATGGAATTTTGAAGCTTGCATACCTCTCTGCCATCTCTGGATATGAAGCCCTTAGGTTGTGTCATATACATGCCTTCTAGTAGGTTTCCATTTAAGAAAGTCGTCTTCACATCCATCTGCCATATTCCATAATCATAATGAGCAGCAATGGCAAGGAGTATTCTAATGGATTTAAGCATAGCTATGGGGCTAAATGTCTCATCATAGTCAATTGCTTATCTTTGACGATAACATTTAGCAACTAACCTTGCTTTATAGGTAATCACATTATCTTCCATGTTGATTTTCTTCTTGAAAATCCACTTGAACCCTATAGGTTTTAACCCTTCACGTGGGTCAACCAAAGTCCATATTTGGTTTGCATACATGGAATCCATTTCATACTTTATGGCTTGAAGCCAATTTGCGGATTCTAAACTCTTCAGAGCCTCTTCATAGTTTGTAGGCTCATCATCCTCTATGAGCAATACGTCATTTTATTCACTTATAAGAAATCCATATCTCTCTAGAACATTACGTATCCTACTTGGCCTACGAACATTTCGTGTGTCAGAAGGTTCAATTGCTGTCTCATCTCTGTAAGCAACAATTTCGGGTTTAGGCAATTGATCTGCGTCTGTTTGAGCATCATGAACTTCATCAAGTTTAATTTTGCTCCCACTGTCTTCTCTTATAAGAAACTCTTTCTCCAAAAAGACAACATGCTTTAAGATAAACGCCTTTTGATCTAAAGCATTACAGAACTAATATCCAATCGTTTCCTTTGGATATCCTATAAATAGACATTTATCAGACTTTGCTTCAAGCTCGTCTGATTGAATCCGCTTCACATAAGTCAGACAATCTAAAACATTCATATGAGAAAGATAGGGCCTCTTGTTAGTTCATATCTCATATGGAGTAACTTCAACTGCCTTTGAAGGGTCTTTGTTTGTCACATAAACAGCAGTCTCGAGTGCGTAATCCTAAAAGGATTTTGGTATATTTGTTAAGCCCATCTGTTGGACCCCGAAATTTTCTCAGAGTTACAATTATTAAATGATAATTTGTTGGCGTTTAGTCATGAGTAAAAATTAGAATTTTTGAATCTAGAAATTTATGGAGTTTATGAATATTATTATTATTATTTAATTACATATGGTTGCATGGATTAAATGGAAGTGTTAGAATTAATTCAAGGAGTTAGAAGGTATTAGATTAAATATAGAAGGGTAAGTTTAGAAGATTAGAGTTGTTTTAGATTAATAAGAGAAGAATAAATGAAGGGATGCATGAGTGAGGTGCTAGAAAATAATAATAACAGTAAGAAAGAAAGAGATGTGCTCATGAGGTTAAGCAAGAAAGAAAAGAAGAACCTAGAAGAAACTAGAGAAAGAAGAGAGGAGAGTCATGTATAGTAAGGAAGAAAGAAAGAAAGAGAGAAGAAAAATGTAGAAAGAAATGTAAGAAGAGAAGCAGAAATTGAAACGGAAAAGGAGAAGAAGGAAAGAAAGAAAAAGAAGATAAGAAGTAGACGAAGAAGATTCAACTACATTTTTGGTTACCTCTATCTTCTTTTCTTGTTTTGATAGAAGAAGAAAGTTGAGAAACTAGGTTTTTATGAGGTGAAATAACGATGAAGCAAGAAGAGGAACAAGAGATTGATGTTTTTAGATTTTTATGAACCCTTAACTAGATCTTAGTTCTTCTAGTTAGATAAACTAAGAATAGATTAAGTTTAAGCACATTCTTGGATATTTAAGCTTATAGAAGCTTTATTCGTGTATATTGATTGAATGAAAAATATGTTTGGTTGAAGGGAACAAGAAAGTCGAAGGCAAGAACAAGAGGAAAGACAAGTTTTGAGCTTGGATTTATAAGTAAAGAGGTGGGTAATATGTTTATAGTTTTTATGATGATAAGCTGAAATTATTTGTTAATATGTGTACTTAAATGATTGCTTTTACTCATTGTAAATGTGGGAAAAATATTATGTGAATGCAATATCATGATTGTTATGTAAGACTTCTACTCTTTTGTATTGTTGAAAAACAGAAAATTCAAGAAGCATGAAAATATGAATATGTTATGAAATACGTACGCATCAAAATATCTACTTATGTGGGCAAGAGAGATACCATTTCGTTCGTCACGTGCATGTTGACCAAAAGTCTTCTCTCGGTTGCCCGCTGTGGCATATTTTCAGAAATGGACTCATTTCGTTCATGGTGTAAACTTCGATTTCACCACTTTGTTTCATGGGATTCTCTCGAGCCATATTATCTGTGCATTCTTTGAAATTTGCTGAGCATGATATATGATTAAATGTTTCATGATAATGAT
>JAOQML010040142.1:0-10758 GCA_027568935.1 Erythroxylum urbanii
TAAGTCCAATTCATATACAATCAGCACTTCAACATAAATTATTAACATAAACTGAATCGAAAAGTTAACAAATTAAAGATTATTGTGATTAAATGGATTGAATTAATTCAATTTTTTAATCATTACTATAATAAATACAAAACGACAAAATAATAACCAAGAGAATGCAGATGTATAGTAACCAAATCCAAGTGAAAAATAATTAATTACGCATATAGGTAAACATAGTATTTTTGTTGGAATAAACAGAGATAAATGACAAGTTTGAAAGTAGTCTACTACTGGACCAACGCACTGGTGTTGTAAACAAGAAGAGCACCACCTGCAAGGAGGCCAGCCAGGGTAACAGCCCATATAGCCAAACCAGTTGTACCTGTAAATAATAAATTTCAAATGCCAGGAAATGTAACTACATCCCTTAGTTCTAGATATTGTGGCAGTTATATAACGTGCTTACCCCCGACATAAACATCACCGCCGGGAGACCAATCATTTGTATTGTAGATAGGGCTGTGCATACATCAACATCCCAGTCCAGATCCAAACATTAGAATTTTTGAAGCTAATAAGCTACGCCATGGTAAATAGTAATTCTCCAAATTTTATAAAAAGATACATGAAAGATAAGTATAATTTTTGAAATACACCATAACCATACATAGAGCACTAGAAAGTAACTACGATGTTAACGCATGTTATTGTCCTTTACTGTATCTGGAATGGACATTGAATCTCGTACCTGTAGCCGTCAACGTTAGCACCATACTTGTCGACGAATTGGTATACTCCCTTTCCCTGTATCAAGCCAAGGAGTGTCTGATTAACTAGCTTGTTAGGATACGTTTAGTACCCAAAAAACATAAAATATATTCTCCTAATAATAAAATTGTATGACTACCTAAAACCCTTTTTTTTCTCTCGCTCTACAATCGGTGTCATTCGAAGTAAGCTATTCATGTTTAATTGCTAAAAAACCATCAATCTAAGCCAAAGAAATCTTCCCTGACTTCAGAAGGAGCTGCAGTCATTAATATGTCAATCCCTTAAAAGAACATATTTCATGTAATAAAACAAGTGTTAAGCCGAGACCTTGCCCTTCCTCCCAGACGCATCGAGTCCCTCTCTAAGGTTCATTCCACCATTAATGCCTACAAATTGACAATGAAATTTTCATTAAAATGGGGGTATCGTGTAAAAGGTCAAGAAGAAAAATGAAACGAACCATAAGGTTTGTCAGTCTTGATCTTCTTGCCAGCACCAGCCACGACTTTGAAGGATTTCATTGGGAGAGAAGGTGAAGATGATTTCTTAACGGTGAAAGCAGCTGGTTTCAGGGTCAGTGAAGCCATAACTGACGCACTTGCCATAATTTTTCTCTTCTGTTTAGCTGTATAAACTCTCGTTTGATGTCAAATAGGGAGATATTATTCTAACAAAAAATGTTGAAGCAGATAAAAAATGGTGATTCTAAGTTTTCCACGTGGCAACGTTATGTGGCTCAGATATGGATAACGCAACAAAACGTTATCAGCCTGCGATTGAATCCAACAAGGCACACCACATCATTTACCCAATCCTCTCCTTTTCATAACCTCACACAATTGCAACCGCATTAATACGATTACCATGATCATTCCTATGTTTGTTTTTACGATAATTATATTAATAAAAACTATATTTCCACCCACTTTAATTTTTAATTCTCATTTTTAATTGTTAAAGACCCCTTAATACTTTAGATGTTCCAATTATTCTTTTACTAAAATTTTGTCAGCATTTCATTGGAAAAGTATTAAACTATCTTGTTTTTATCTTATATATATATATTATACCAAACATCAACAAAACTTGAATTATGATATTATAGAAAAACATAATTTAAAGTCTACAAACTCAAAAATTTATGTATCAACTTTAGAATTAATATACCAATACTATAATTTAGTAAAAACTGAATGCCTTTTATAAAATTAAGAAAAAAATTAAATGTAAATTTTAATTTAACTACAAAACCTTACTAACTTTTATTCAAATTGTAATATAACCTGAAACTTTGAAACTTGATGCCAGTATTAATTATTTTTCAGAAAGTTAAAAATGAATTGATAAAAAAGTATGCTACAAAATAAGTTTAGCCAAGATTTACATCAAATAACAACATGAAATGAATGACAGTAGTGCATTAACCTTGGAAGCTAGGCACTCTTCCATAATGTGGTTAAGGGCCCTACTTTTGTATTATTTTCTTAGTAATGCATAGGTTATTGTAAGAGTAGTTGCTCCGATAAATTTTCTCATGATGCAATTAAAGCATTATCTCCTTAATGAATACTAGTAGTTGCAAAACCTCTAGCCTCACTTGTTTTTGAATCCTCTCATTCTCTTTGAAGTTGTTATGGGTTCAACATTCTCCATGAGAAAGCTATCATATTGCTATAAACTTTTTGAACTTGATTTATCATGAGTTATTCTTTGATCCAAGGATATTAAATTTGTAGTAAATTGCTCTTAAGATACTCTCGAGTAATCTTTTATTCATTTCTTTCCATATAGATTAAGTTGCTGAAGGCTATTTGATAGATATTTCAAATTTACTGATTTATCATTTTGTCCCTACTTAACCATTCAAAGATTTCCTCGTCATTGAGCCTAGTAAGGTAAAGCTTCTAGAGAGATTGGATTATAATTCATATACATATAGAGAATTCATAATTTAAAAAGAGATAGTGTAGAAATTTTGGTTGAGTTTTGCAAAGTCTATAAGAGTTGTTAATGAATCTTAGTCTATCCATTATAGTTAGTCTTTATTTGATAACCAGTCACATGAAGAAGGAGACTTTTATAAGAGTATGGTTGGTTTAGATTGCATTATACCAGGATTTTTTGAGCTTAATGACTAAAGATCTCTTTATAAGAGTGGTTAGTTAACTTACTTGTGGAGTGTTTTAAATAAAGAAAGGAGTCTTCTATTTCAGGGTTTGGGTTGCAATATGGAATTTGTCTATATTTTGTATATGAGCGTTTATTTCCTAATGCCTCATGAATGACTTTTGAACAAATTTGGCCATTATATCTTTCAGAGTTGGCTCCTTAACTTAAGGTGTTTGGCACTGTAAGTGTTCAGCTTGAGTGTGGTGTAAGAGTTACTCCGTTCTGAATTGTAAAAGTTCTCATATGGTGCAATTTGAGGTTGATTTTATATGCTCCGTCGCTCTAACATATAGGTTGATGCTCGACATTCATGATTGTAATGGTTAGTCCCATAAATGTTGCAAAGTCATGGATGTCGGATGAACTTTCGAAAACATGTTAGGAATCGTGTCTTTATTATATGGTGATTTTACATATTGTGAAGACATATCGTAGCTCCTATAAGAGTACTATTTGCTCCATCTTTCCATTGTGAGTTATGGTGATAACTTTAAACCTTAATCCTTAAAATAAATCACAATAACATTTTTAATTTAGAGAAGTTCAAAAGATAATTAAATGAATACGTCAAGAATACAACAAGATATAATAAATGTAAAAAATAAATACAAAAATAATGACTAGTATAATAGCATCCTGGTGTTCCTAATATCACTATCCCTAACAATGGTGCCAAAAACTTGATTAGTTATTTTTATACTAATACGAATTATCCACAAATGCACGATGTAGCTATAGCTAGTAGAAGTAAGTACGAGTCGAATCCTACAAAGATAATGAATACTAGTAATTACTATCCTCTTATAATCTAGTCTATGAATTGGCTGTTGGTTTTAAAGCAAAAATAATACTTAAGCATATAAAATAAAATAGGAAACAATAAGGACCAGAGAACAACAAAATCACATGGAAAAAAATCAATATCAAGAATTAGTGTCTAAGCAATGAATCTCCTTAAAACCATTAGAAAATTAACCTTTTATTATGCAATTGTTTTATTGACTATTGGATAGTAAAAATTCCTATTGTATGATAATAACTCACTTGAGACTACTAACAACTGATCTTAGGTTTATCAATTGAATTACTCAGGTTAAAGTTTCTAATATTGTTTTACTGATTTCTAAATTTTACTATTAGGTTTGATCCTAATCTAGAAGATTTAGGTCAACATATTTCTAGGTTTACAATCGACTTTTTTCAATTATGCTAGATCTATTCATAAGTAGGATTTCTCAATCTTTATGTTTTTAAATCAGATTATGTACTAATATTTTGGATATATTAGAATGTAATTAAGCATATAATTGAATCACAATAGATTAATGAAAACAATTGCATTAAATAAAAGAGTTATAAACATATTGTAGCATAAACTAGGGTCCATAATGTAATATCCCATTTTACTATACTAAGGGTTAGAACCCTAGATAACTGTCTTGAGAATATTATTGAGAAAATAGGAAATGCATTTCATACTTATGCATAATAGTAGCATACACACACGTGCGAATTGATTTTTGTACACATTATAATAACTGTTTATGCACTCATTTTACATATTTCGGGGTATAAATAATTTTTAATGTGATTATGATGTGAATAGTGAATATTTTGTTTTGAAAATTGATTTGGTGAGTGTAAATACTAGAATTTTTTGTGAAAATTTGGGAAATTTATGAAATTATGGGTAATTTTGGACTAGGAAAAATGTCAAATGGCATGACAAATTGATAAATGGTAGTAGAAATAAGTGTCAAATGACAATAGAAATTATTGATAAGCGACTTTAGGATTTAGTGACATGTGATATTGAAAACTAGGTGACAATTGAATTAGAAATTGGGAGACAAATGGACTAGTAGTTAAAAGAGCCAAGTGCAGACCACAAGGAGGTGACATATGGTAAGTGACAAGTTCCACTTGCCTTACCACACACCTCTCTTCATTATGTTCAATTGAAATACAACCACTTTGTCTTTCATTTTTACTTATTTGGTTAAATGTTCTCCTTCATTTCATTCTTCACTTCCCCTTCTCCATTCATGACATTTTCTCTCCAACCTTACACTCTACATTGAGTTGCCATCATCTTTCACTTTACTACTTCAAGATTCTTGCTATTTCTTCACCTTATTACTAAAAACCTATCCTATTATCCTTTGAAAGATTGATGATCATGTAAAGCTTGGAGACTAGGGTTTCATGTTGAATTTTGAAGAAGAGTTGAGCTAATCAAGTAAGTAGTATATTGTTCTTCTTAAAATGAGAAGAACTAAAATGATAGTAAACAATAAAGATCATGTTCTGTTTTTTGTGTGATTGATAAACAATGATGTATGAATTGTTTGATTAATGTATTTGAGTTAAAATGGAGGTAAAAATGATGAGCATTAAGCTAGGAATGATGAACTATGCATAAGGTGTTGAATGTAATAAGTTAAGAGTGAGAAATCTGGAGAAGTCCAAGAAAAAGGGGTAGGCCACGATCGTGACACCCATCCCATGATCACGATCTTAGGGAGGAATCCTGATAGTTGTCAATTGCTTGGTGTTTTAGGGTTTAGTTTGTTATGTATTTAGTGTGAAATTGAGTGTTAAGTGTGTTAGTTTATGTGTTTAAGTGTTCTTATAGGTTAGATTAAGTCTTTGAAATTAAATGCTATATTTTTGAGGTACTATGATGTGTTTGTTAGTGTTTCAGGGTAAACGGGGAAGAATGGAAAAGATTTGAAGAGTTTTAGGCCAAAGACCTAGCCCACAATCGTGACAAAGAAGGACAAGCCAGTAGTAGCCAAGACACGATCGTGCACATGGAGCACGATCGTGACAGAAAGTCTCAAAGTCAAGCCAAGATCATGCATATTTGGCCACGATCATGACAAAAAGGTTAAGGCACTGGCCACGATTGTGGCTTGCGTTAGGCTGACATAAAAACTCAAGTTCTATAAGATTTTGTGGACCGTTTCGACCCCAACTTTGACCTAGAGCCTCAAAAGTATAAATAGAACATTACAAGTTAGAGGTGGCACTCTTTAAAGAGCCTAGAGAGTCGTGCAAGAGAGCTTGACTTAGCCAATTCCAAGAGAAAGCCTAGAGAGAAATCAAGAGATTGAGGAAGGAGACAAAGGAAGAGAAACACAGAGAAGAGCTTGACGCTATGTACTTCCTAGAACAGGTGGTTTCCCACTGTCGTCGTGTCCTCAACTTTGTTCCCGATGAATTTTCAATTTATTTCAATTTTATTCATGTATAGGATTGAAATAGGTGTTGAGAATCGTTTGTGTTTAATGTTAAGTTTATGTTTATACTCACCTTTGGATCTTGATTTTTGAGATTAATAAAAATTGATTGATTGTGTTTTATTGATTTAATTATGATTTCAATTATGCTCTTAATAACTTGGCAATAAATTGAGAGGGTGAGCCTGGTAAAAATAATCAATTTGGGTTAACGAGAGTTAGGTGAATTAATAGGTTCAGAATTGAATCAAACCGATATAATTATGTAACGAGAGATCGAGCACAAGTTCCCAGTAGGTAATAGACAACTTAGAAATAATTTAGGTTTTGGGCCAATTGCGAATCGAGAGATCGCAATTCCATAATTTAAATGAGGGATCATCATTAGGGTTAAGAATTATAACTCAAGAGAAAGTAATTCACCCTAGGAGCATCTAGACCCATTAGGTCAGTGATTGCATTATTTGTAAGGTTTCCATTACTTTCGAATGAAAATCCCCTTTCTCTCACTTGGTGATTTCTAGGTTAATTTTGGATTGGGTTGTGTGATTGCTATTTTGTTTACACTTCGGCACTTTAAATTCTCATAATTGATTGTTGATTGATTTAATTTTTTCATTCGTTATTTGTTTATATTTATTGTAGTTTAGGATGAACTTAGATTTTAGGACTAGATTAGACTTCCTTGTGGGATCGACATATTAGATACTACACGAGAGACCTGTGTGCTTGCGAAATTTGCCAAGGTTATAAATAGTAAAACTTAATGCATGTAACTTTGTGACCAAGTTTTTGGCACCATTGCTAGGGAGGCTATAATTTAGTTCTATAATTTAAGGTGTTAGATTAGTTTTTAATTTTAGTTTAAGGTCGTTTCATTATCTTTTGTTTTAATTTTTTTAAAAACATTAGGGCCTAAAATAGAGACACATTAATACATCTTAGAGTGAGAAAGAGACATCTCAAGAGTTAAATGATAAGAAGAGGTAAAACAATGATCATGGAGGATGTATATTATAGGGAGCAATGGACTCTTGTTGAATTAAATGAGCCCCAATTTGATTGGGAAAATCATCATCCTTATATGAACCCGTACACTTCGAGATGGCAGAATCACTCCGAATTCTTTTGGCCCATCAATGTAGGGACTCACTTAAGACATCAAGGCCTATCAGAATTTCAGCAAGATGAGTCCAGTTTATGGGATTCTAAATTGGACAAAGTCATGGATAAGCTAATAGACATAGAAGAGAACCAGAAGAGACTAGAATAGTAATTTAATCAAGTAACGAGAAATCATGCCGCTTCTATTCACAACTTGGAGATTCGAGTAAGATAGCTTTCTCGTGAATTTTGTAAGAGAAGTGTGGAAGACTCTCTGAGGAATATGAAATTAAATCTACAAGACTAATATTAGGCTATCACACTTCGAAATGGAGTATAGCTAAAAGAACAAATGAGAAATCAAGCTAATCCTAACCTTATAGAAGACCAAGAACTCAAGAAAAAGGATGAAGGAAAGGATGGAAACCCCTCATATTATCTTCCAGATCTTAGTACACCATATTTGAACATTGAAAAATCTAGGATAGATGTCCATGCAAAGAACCCTACCCTTTCGATTGATGATGATGAAGAGACATTCAACATGAACGACGTATTTAAGATTTCGAAGGATAGTAGCTCATTCAAGATAATTGATGTGTTCGAATCTTCTGAAGAACAAGAGGACGAAGAACAGATGATAACAGACATCGAGTTTGAAGAAAGTATGGAAGTCTCTATTCGACAAGCAAAAAAAGCTGAGGAAACGAAGTTGATTAAGGAAGAAGGAGAGCAATTCACCTATAGAACAAACTATTAGATTCGATGGAAGATTCAGAGAGTTTTGTTATTCCCTATTTTATTGGCAATTTGTTAATAAGAATGATATTGATGAAATTAATTAGTTTTCTCAACCTTATCAAAATTGTCTTTCTGATCTTTTTGCAATTTGTAGCTTACTCACAAGATACAAAACTGATGTTGAGCGAGAAGGGTGGATGTAAGCCGCTCATAATTGATCCTAGCTGAGTTTTAAAGGATGAAGGTCAAGTTAATGACCATAAATTATCATGTTTAGAAGTTTGATTTAAATTATTGTGTAGTTAGGTTTGTTTTAAATTCTTAAGTAAATTTGAATGATTTGGAACAGTTTGGATTGCTAATTCTTTTACTCTCTTGAATCACTTATAAGATAGGGAAACACTCTTAATGTCAAGTGGATTTGGTCTCAACACTATCGCTATCACTACCTCTATCACCATAAACGGTTTTATGTTCTACCCTTTTTCTTTTCATTTTTGTTAGTATTTTATTATTATGTTTTTCGTATATTGTGTTTTATTTCCCCTGGTATTTTTGTGTACCTTTCTCAAATTGAGGACAATGTGTTGTTCAAGTCTGGGGAGGGTTATGTGTTTCTTTTAATGTTATTTTTCATATTGTAAGATAATTATTAGGTTGCATTGTGTGAATTGTTTGAATGTGTCAATGGCTTAGTTGAAGTGAAACTCATTTAATTTGAACATAGTTTAGTAGGTTGTAAATGATCATTAGCTCGTAAAATTAGTGAATTAAGGTTCTTTTGATAAATATACAACTTAATTAGGACTTAATGTAAATTTAACACCCTCTAGATTGTCATATTCATTTATAATATGAGGCCTTTTAACTTAAGTAGCGTAACTAGTATTTTTCATGAAAATGAATAGCTAAAAACAACAAGGTAGATAAAAAAAGTGTATATTTTATTAATAAATCACTATTATACTGACCTTTAGGTTATGAATAGAGATAGTAGCCAGTTAAAAACATGATAATAGTTGAGTAATTGGATCAACACGTATCACAAATATGCATCTTTGCGTCAAAAGGCTACAATGAGGTTTCAACTAAGCTATCTAATAAAAGGACTTAGTCAAGTAACCAGATCGACATTCATCACCAATGTTTGCCTCTGAGTAAAAGAGTAAGTCCGTGGTTAAAAATAAAATTAAAAAAAGTTTGTGTTTTATTAATAAAAACCTACTAGACTTGTAATAAGCTTGAACTTTTATGAAAATGTACTTAGGAACAGTCACAAAGTCTGCGCGATGAAAAAAATATTTTTGTGTGTGTACAATTGATAAGGGTAAATAAGTTAACACTTAGGTCTCGATTAAGTTGTATATTTACTTTAAAGTCCCCAGACACATATTTTGCATGTTAATGATTTGATATAACTGGATGATTGTGTTCAAGATTAAATTCATTTCATGAAGATCAAAGCCATTGCCTCATTATTGCATTACGTGTGTTGTGTCACTAGAAGAAATTGTATTTTTAGTGATAGTAAAATTTTTCACTAAAAGAAGTAATATTAGTCACTATTATTAATAGTTTCTAATATTTGAAGTTGTTAGCTCCTGTCACAAATACCTCTATCACTACTATAATAGTGACCACTTTAAGAAATGGTCACAATTATGTAACACTTTTGTGACACAAATACTGACACTAAAACTTATAAAATGTGTGACAAAATTGTATGGTCACAAAACGTTAAATATTTATGACAAGTTTTGATATCACCAATAATATAAAGTAGTGACGAATTAAGTCGTAATAGAACTGCATTATATTATGACAAAAATGTCGACACTAAAACCTATGGAATGTGTGACAACACTATATGGTAACAACAACTTTACATATTTATGACAATTTTGTCAAAACAAATAATATAAAGTAGTGACGAATTAAGTCGAAACAAATCTTAGTTAAATTGTGGCAAAAGTGTCGACACTAAAAAGCCTATGGTTTGTGTGACAATAATATATGGTCACAGAAACTTTACATATTTATGACAAGTGTGTCGACACAAATAATATAAACTAATGACGAATAAAGTCATAACATTACTTAATTTTATTGTTACAACAATATCGCCACTAAAATAAATATAAATGGTGACAAAATATTTGTCACTAATAATTTTGTTATCAATGTACATTACTTGTTGGTCACTAATATTTTAACAAAAAAGTGTCAACATCATTTCGTCACAAAAATGAAAATTGGTTCTGACAAAAAGTATTGACACTAATGTGTTTATTATTATCACAAATAAAGCTATCAATTCATCAACAAAATTACATTAGCTATAAAATAAATTTGTATCAGTGGCTATATTGTCTAACAGATGTCGTCACAAGTATGAAAGTTATTTGTTACAATAATGTTGCCACTAAATAAAGAATATATGTTACTATTAATTTATCACTAATGTGTTCATGTTCATCACAAATAATATTATTAAATTTAATAATTTAATTACTTAATCAATAAAATTTTTTGCATTGGTGGCCATAAAATAGAAGTTGTCATAAATGATACGAATTTTTAATGTGAAGATATTATTAGACAAGCAAATAGAAATTATTAGTATATATCAGATATATAAAAATCACCAAAATGTAATAAATTATAATTTAAAATGTATGAAATTGAAAATTTTAATATCCAAGAAAATTATTTATTACAATTATCTCAAACTACTACGTAC
>JAOQML010040179.1:0-10756 GCA_027568935.1 Erythroxylum urbanii
ATATAATAAAAGAAAATATATTCTTATGTTTATTTTAATTTTGATAGATATAACCCAAAAAAAAAGAAACCAAGTATAATATATAAGTGCTTTAATTTTGATACGTATAACCCAAAAAAAGAAAAATGTAATATATATGTGCTTGAGATGCATCTTTTATATTTGGTTAGACCCACTTCACTTTTCCTGAATAATAATAAGAAGTGGATTACATGGAAGGCAGAGAGGGTTATTTCGACAAAACCCTAAGCTTTGTTTTTGTTTTTGAGAGGAAGCCACGTAGTTTACACTTTTAAAACCCTCATCCTTTTGTTTTCATCTCCCATTGAACTCTTTCCTTTCTTGATCTATCTCATGGAGCTTGACCTTCATCTTTTTTGTTGGCAAGTTCAACGGTGGCGTGGTGGTGGCATAGTGGGTGACGGTGAACGTTGAAGAGAGAGAGACCATTGAAAATGAGTAGAGAGGAGAGAGAAAAGAAAATTGCGTGAAATTTACGGCGAGTTTTTTTTACAATTTAATCATATAAAGATATTAATTTTATATAATTTGTGATCCGTACGATATTCTAGTACCAGCTGGCATTTTACAAAATTCACGTCTTTTTAGCAATAAAGTATCACATATTAATACAAATAATATTACAATTTTTAGCAATAAAGTATCACATATTAAGAGCACCATAATAATAAGGTTCATGGTCACAAATATAATAAAGTAAAAGTCCAAAAATATATTTTGAACCTTAATATTTGCATCAGAGTTGAACTCTAACATTTCAAAACATCCAATTTGAACCATAACGTTTCTAAAATGTGTAAAAAGTACCAAAAATATATGGAAATTATGATATGATTAACGTTTTGATAGTTAAAGGAAATATCTACGATAACATTGCTTTGTTTATTATCCTTCACAGTTAGATAGTGAGTCTCATTGTCGCTTTTGAGGCATTGTGAACATGAGTTCAAATCCTCTGTCTAATATTACTATATCTAATTGAAATATGTTGTCGTTTCTTCTTAAATTTTAACCACTCTATTCCTCTTCCAAAGTTCGTAGCTTACGAGCCAAGCCGACCCCAGCCGACGTCCTCTATCATCTTCTTTTCAATACTAAAGAAGTAACTCTCTCACCATCTCGTCTCTCTTTGCCACCTTCCTACACCTTGTAATACCCAAATTCCCTAATCTCAACCTACATCAAATTATGTGATATTTTCAGATGATTATATTATTTAGCTAAACAAATTGAGTAATGAATACATTATTTGATATTACCTTCTGTAATTTTATCACAGAATTAGGGATGACGATGGAGCATGAATGACGATGAAGCATTAGCAGTGATTTAAAAAAAGTTGATATTATAAATTTATAGATGTTCTCAATGTCATAAATGAGAAAAATATTCCCTAGATTTTGGAGGATATAACAACGTAAGTAAAATTATTCTAGCAATGTGGATGTTTACTTTGTCAAGTAATTGTAATCTCTTGATTTTTAATTAGACAAATATTAGGTAACAAATTTCTTATACTTGTACGACCGTGCAAGTGCCTGCATAAGTCGTGCAAGCTAAGTCACGATCGACTTTTCTACATCTAAAATTAATATATTGGAAGAGAAGAACTAAGATATGAAAAATTGAAAGGGTTAAACGAGCATATGAGAGATGTATATCTTCTATATAGGCATCTCTTTAATCTTCAAGATGGTGTGATACAATTTTGCCTTCATTAATTGTAACTTCAGAAATGTTGATGAGTTAAATGTGTGGCCGTATCTATTTTACAGGTTCACTCTGTGATTGAAGGACATTGTAGTGGTTCAGTTCAACAAGAAAAGTGAATGCTCGATATTCCTATTTTCCAAGCAAACAGAGGCATATTTTTGCAATTTCCCCTATGTAGAATATGATATTTGCTTTAATTAATGATTTTTTAATTAGCTTAGAAAGGTTCTTTTCTACGCGTATCCTAATTTCAACAGTCATCCACCCTCCTTTTTCTACTTTTTAAGAAATCAATAAGCACCTAGTAATGTCTGCGTCTTACGTACAAGTTCTTAGTAATGTAAATAATTTTGCAGTGCGTTTAGTGAATAGGATGATTTTTTTTGTTTGTTTTCTGCACTTCTTTTCTATCCTCCTGGTTATTTTGTTGGAATAACATCCAAAGTCAGATTAATTATTTCACAACTAATTGTCAATTGGAAGCTAAGACATTAAATCAGGTTGAATAATTCTACTAAGCATTATAAGTGTTAAATTAATGGAAATTACAATCTATATTTTGATGATAACAAAACATAAGTATCACTAATGAATTTCTTATGAAAGCAATAGTGGTTATGCACAAATCAAGATACATCTCATGAAGTCACTAGAGAAAAGTTGAAGGTCAACTTATTCAATTGAAGAACAAAATCAAGACTAAAAAAGAACAAGCATAGCAAAGTTATAAATGAATATGTAATGTTTATTATACTTCCTAGTTAATCACTTTGATATTTTAAAGGCTTTTTATACATAAACACATCATTATTTTAGCTTATTGCATGAGTCTTTTTAATCATTAAAAGTAATTAAGGTTTTGATTTTAAAGAAAAGGAAGTTGTCAAAACTTATGTACCAAAAGTTTGTAGCAATATTGATTTTGCATTGGTCAACAAATATGTTACAATTAACTAATGTTCCAACAATTAGTACATCTGTCAACTACACATTGATGAATTGATACAATATTTCTCAAGAGTAACATTAATGTTCCAACAGTTACTATGTTGTTCAACCGCATATTGATCAATCAATACACAATAACTAGTAGTCGATAATGACGAGTTATTATTTTTAACAGCTAGTTTGACCCCCAACTCAATAAGGTCTTCTAATTTGTAAATTCTTTTGTGAGTATGATTACTCTTCTTTTTAGAGAAAGATTGTAATAAGAGGTACTTTTTACTCATAAAAAATAAATTATTACAAGAAGGTTCCTCTTCACCTTGTTGAAAAAAGAGACTTACTGAAACTTTTAAGAAATGTCTTGAAGAGTGGATCTAGGCAAGATTGGTTTTTGAAACTACTATAAATTAGTTTTCCTTTCTTTAACTCCTACACTCTTCAAATTATTGTTTGATTATTTTATTGATTAATATTAAGTTACTTTTATTGTAAATTAGTTTTCCTTTCTTTTACTTCTACACTCTTCTGATTATTGTTTGATTATGTTATTGATTAATATTAAGTTACTTTTATCATAAATTGACAAATTTAGGAGTCAAGGTGTGACTCTTCTCCTCAGAGTTCCGCCGCAACGCGCATTGCATGTCATTGCCCGACGCCTTAACCAAGAGAAAGAACGAAATATAAAATTTTTCATAACTATTTACGATATGTTCCCCATGCTAACTGGTCTTATGAAGTATGGTCAACAAACTATACGAACTACAAGGTACATTGGATGGTTCTTCATCCAATTATATGGATTGATCTAACAATGATGGAATTTTTTTATATTATGTTTATAGGTTACAGAATCACATAAAATTGTATCTAACTCTATATGTGGATATGGAATGCATAAAATAGGTACAAATGACGAAATAAAGATAATTTTATATTCAGATTTGATTTTGCAACAGACAACTGAAAAGCAATTTAGAAATTCCACTTAACTTAGACTTATGACTGAGAGAGTCTGGGATAAAATAGCAAAATTTCCCAAATTGTATCCTAATTTTTGACCTAATTCTTTTTATGATGATCAAGTCAACCCCTAATAAAAAAGATATTCCTTGTTTATATTTCATCTCTTCGACAAGTTCAGTAATGAGTAGAACGACCCTATTGTTCCAATGGAGAGAAGAACCTATTATTAGCTTTTCGGGAAATTTCCAAACGAATAATTTCAACAAAATATTTCAATTTCTTATTTTACTATATTCAACTCTATGTATTCCTCTATCCTTAGAGTACATAAACAATTCGAAATGCCTCGACTTTTTTATTTTTAAAACAGGTCCTAGTCAAATAGAAATAATTCAAAGCACTTCTTTATACACTATTTTGAAAACCCAAGGACTCAATTGTATGGATATGTAAAATATAGGACTTCAATCCTAGTCAGTGAAAAATTTATCCACTCCATAAATGGAATTTGGCCATAAATTTTATGAATTTTCTGATTCTTGATTATCGAATCTTATTCTTTTTTAGTTTTAGTTTTATTCAAGTCATATATGTCTCAAAATTGAAATAATAGAATTCGATTTCTTTTTGATTGTGAAACTTTGTTTATTATTTCTTTTATAAAGAACATTTTTTTGATGACCCATATTTTTCTTTCTTTTGATAAATTGAAAAAGAATTTTTTGTTTCTTTTCATTTTCCTTTTCACTCGCAGTATGGTGCAGAAGTGGGCTTTAGAAGGACTAGTAAGTAAGTTGGGAAATCAAACTGTATCAGTTTTTTATAAATCTTTCTGCAAAGACTTTTGAATTTAACCATTCAAATTGAATTAAATTCAATTTCTAAATTATATTGGATTCGAGTAGAGTAATGTATTCTAGTAATAATATTACTTTAAGTTTAACGGGTGATTCAGAAAGAATAGAATGAGTAGATGAATAGGAAGACCAACATACACAACAGATTAGTAATATAGGTTCTTTAATTTATTCAAAAGAAATTTTTTGCATAATATTGAATTTTATTATATAAAAATGTTGAATTTTAATATATAAAATATTAAAAAAGGAATGTTAATTTTCTTTTGAATTTGAATTTTTAATTATAAAAAAATATAATTTGGGGCAAAAGTTGATAAAAATGATCAGGCAGTATTCCCCCCGATTTCGATCGAAAGTATACTGTCATCCATATTCTTTCACCATTTAAGGCGGTAATTTACTAACTAAAATGTCACATGTCTCTACCCAAGATCCTAGCATGACAACTCCATTTTTGTCTAAATTCTGAAATAAATGGGCTTTTAGATATGGGATTTCCTAAGTGATTTTTTCAGATTCTTGGCTTGTCACATGAGTCTGCTAATTCTATTTATTCTTATTCTACTCATTCTATTTATTTTGCATATATTTGATTTATGTTGATTTTACTTAATCTAAAATAGTCGAAAGTTAAGTGAAATAGTGGAAAGTTAACCCTTATTTGTACGATTATAATTGCTGGATTTTTTTATTATTTTCAATATGAATCCCGGCATTTATCGAAAAAAGAAAATCAAGTAGGCCTAGATTGGAAAATGATCCAACAACCACCCTTCCCTTAGGAGGAGTTCAAAAAAAAAACTATGGTGGCTTTATTGTTTTATTTACATTTCATCGGTGATTTAACAATCCCAAAGTTTCTTCTTTTTTATTATAATAATAATAATAATAATAATAATAATAATAATAATAATAATAATAATAATAATGAAAAAACAATATATTTGACTTTGATCATTATGACTAGTACCAATATTGAGTCCTAGACAGGTGGATCTGATTTTAACAGCCGACACAGTAATCATGAAAACGACTCCTTCTTTAATGAGATTATACGAACAAATGGCCGAACCTAAATATGTTATTACTATGGGAGCAGGTACAATTATAGGGGATGTTTAGTATTGATTCTTATAGTATTGTTTAGGGAGTTGATAACCTAATTCCTGTAGATGTCTATTTGATAGCTTGTTCACCTAAAGTGAAAGTGGTTATAGATGTTACAACAAAACTTTGTAAAAAAAATTAATGCTGCACACCAAGAAATTCAACCAAGGTTGGGGGTCGATCCACTAAGAATGAAATATTCTCAAAAATCTCGATTGATACAACATGTTGCTTTTTCCATTCATTCCTTTTAGGGTCAGTCGTGGTTGTACAAACTATATCGATGGTATAGACAAATCTCTTTCTTCATAAAAATGCACAAAAAAGATGTTAGTAGTACTTAAAATCTGAGTACTCTACCTTTGAGTTAGCAACTCAAATAACAAATAAAAAAATTAGGTTATATAGGTACAATTAGAATAAAAAATATGAATTGCATGCCTATTCTTATGAATTATATGTATCCGTGGGATTAATTTGAAAAACCAGTGGGGATATGCAAGAACAAACAATCCTTTGAAAAACAAAAAGAAGAGACTATTCAATCCTTTGAAAAACAAAAAGAAGAGAATATTCGAGGGTGAAATGCGAGATATTTTGTTCCACCACAGAGAGTTATTTACTTCTTGCGTTTCAAAAAATTTCTATTATACATCAAAAATTTAGTCTCCAGTTTATATTTAGTCGACCAATCTTTCCTAATTCACATTTTGGTTGAAATAATTTATTTTGTCATTCCTTACATAAGGATTTAGAAAATACTGGATCTCCACTTACAAAATTAAATTGTTAATAAAACTCCAAAATAGAATTCTCTTTTGACTCCATTTTTTTCTCCTTATCATTCAAGAAAAATGAGAAAATTTCAAGGTAGCACACATTCTCTATAATTTTTCTTATATTCGAACCCATAGTTGATGATAGAACTAAAATAGATATTTTTTGTTTCTTACTCACACGAGCCCATATCCTTGCTGTTCTATCAATTTCTAATTCTATTATTATGCTAGTATAGATAAAAATTTCGTTATGGTCCAATTCTAACCGGTAATAGATCCCGGGACTTTACAAAATTTGATTAATCACAATTATGTATATTCTATTTACTATAGAAGTTCCCTGGGAATTCATTAGAGGAATTTTTCCAATAAAAATTGTTTGCTCTTGCATATCCCTACTAGTTTTCCAAATTAATCCCACAGATACATATATTTCAGAAGAATAGGTACACGACTCATATACAACATCCCTTTCTTTTTTCAACAGTTCTACTAATTGATATGTTTCCACAAATAATAGAAATTCAATTTCTTGATTTGTATCTTTAATTTTTGGAAACTTATAAAGCTCTTCTGTTAAACCCTGACCAATGAACCTACAAAACCTTTAAATTGTATCTGATTAAAGGAGGGTATTGTATACATTCCCGCAATTTCATCCCCCATTATTTTAAATTTCCCATTTATTGACATTATTGGATCGTTCGATGAAATTGAATGCTAACTACCATTTCTTATTGAATTAATTCGAATTAATCGACTAACTTGCTATCAAACATTTATTTTGGACTCAAAAATTTTTGACGTATTTTCATTTTATTTATTATTATGAAAATCAATCCTACTACTTCTGGTCCTGAGGTTTCCACGCTTGAGGCGGATAAACTAATTTTTGTTTTATACCTCTTAGCTATATATCCTCGTTTAATTCTGGTCATTGAATAAAGGAAACTTTGATGAATAACTAATTGAGTTCCTTTCTTTCAGTTGTTCTTTTAATAACAAAATAGATTCTTCCATTGTATAAAGCCAAAATCCAACGACTTTTGCTACTATAACCTTCCAAACCATGATTTTTTTCTAAGCATTTCAATATAATGTTATAAATAAGAGTAATTTAAAACTGATTCATAATCAATCGTTAGAGGAAAATGTGTAAGGAATTCAAAAAAAAAGAAGTTGTAGCAAAAAGGTATGGTATTCGGGGCATTTTCCCTATATTTACAAATAAAAATCAAGTGAATCTTTACTTAGAGTAGAGCACAAACTTAAAAAATAATTGAAAAACCCATTCAGGAACAAGAAAATAACATCATCATTGAATTTTTATTTCGATGAAAGGGGTTCTCTGTCTTATTAATATCTTTCTTTTAGATAATTGTTGAGAGGAGTATCTTTGAACATATTAACAAATTTTCTTTTGGATATGTTATAATTACAAGGAATCTCTTGCTTAGTATTTACTTGTAATGTTGTTCCATAAATATATGAGTATTTCTTATATTATTTTCGGATGTCTCAATAGCTCAAATTTGAAGAAATTCCTTCTTTACAATAAATGAACGAAAGAGCCACTTCAAATTAGGATTTCAAAATGAAAGAATTCCGTTATGTCAAAATGTTGGATCTTTTAGATTGATTAATAATACATTTTATTTGACAACATTAGGAATTCATAACAAAGTGAAGATTAGTGTGTATACTAAATTCAAAAGAACTGGCATTATTCATTAGTCGTTTTTTATGTCTTTGTGTTGTGTCTAATTTCTATTGCTTTTAATTGCCTCCATATCTTGATTTTGGTTACAAATTCTTGTATTTTGATCCAAATGTGAGATCAATCTAGTGAAAATGGTGCGAATATTGCATGAATATTAATTGGGTTATTTTGTAAATTTTTGCATAAAAACACCAAAGTTACGTAAATTTTGCACGAAAATAAAAAAGCAAAAAAGAAAGAAAGAGGATAGAAAGAAAAAAAGAAAAGAATAAAGTGGTGATACATTTCACCACTGTACAAGGTGGTTATAATTCACCACCTTAAAGTGCATAACATTTAATTAAATTAAATGTTATGCACGGTGGTGACTTGGTAAATCGCCACTATGCATGGTTAATTCACGGGTGTGACAAGGGAGTCACACCTTTGACTCCAATGCACGCCCATGAGAAGTTTTAAGATTAATTCTGGCTTTAATATGTGGCAGCTTAGGACATCAAGGCACATAACCCTAAATTTAGGAGTAGTCTATAAAAGGCAAGAGAGAGTGCGTGGTGGCTGAAAAAAATCATTTTTCATTCACTATTTCATTCGTCTACTCGTACAAAGACATAGATATGGGAGGTATAGAGAGATAGAGAAAAAGAAGATAAATCGAGACCAGAAATAGAGATAGTCTGAGAAGGAGAAGAAGAGAGCAACAACAGAAAAGTGGGAGCTAGAAAGAGAGGTCGAAAGTCAGAGCTAGGAAGAGAGGCCAAAAGCGAGAGTTGGAGTTGATTTTGAGCAAACATTTGGTTGGAGGAGAGCAACTGAAGAAGAAGACGAGAGCCAAAGCTGAAAGTTGAGAGTGCAAAAGATCTCCAATATCTCATTATCGGACCCTCTGTTTGCTTGTCTCATTCCTTATTTGTTGCTTGTTTCTTTGAGTTTACTGTTCTGTTGGTATTAATTGATTCATTGTAAAACCTTTAACTTTCCCTTTTATCAGTTTATATATTTTATTCTGGGTGAATAGTATTTCTAGATGAATAATAAACTCGGGTAAACATTATTTCCACTTGAATAGGGATTTTGAGGACCCAACCCTAAAAAAATGTGAAAATACCCAGAATAGGTATTAGAGTCAAATGACATTGAAACGGATAAAAAACAAGTCCAATAAGATGAATTTCAGGAATTTTATAAGTTTAGGAAAAAAATGCCCTTATTCAAAATTTTTTAGGCATCTAATTACTAAGTATTGATCCTAATTAAAGTATCCCACGGTCAATTTGGTGGCGAGATGGCTGTGGAATATTTTTTGGATTTGATATGGTTTATAGGTGTAGTAATCCATGAAAGGGCTAATTGGTATTTTTACATAAATGGAGTCAATTAATAAATTTTAAATGACTCACATTTATTGACCAATTACAAGACTCCATATGGTTTAAGAAACATTAAATTAGATGATGATGAGTCATTTAAGATGTTAATAAGAAAATGACACGTGTAAAGTATTAAAGTAGTATAAAAAGGCAAAAGAAGTCAAAATTTGGTTTATTTGAAAGAAAGATTCGTGAGAACCAAAAAGAAAGACAGAAAAAAAGAGCGAAAGAGGGAGAACTCGTCCAAGGAGAAGAGGAAGAAGAGAGGTGCAATTTTGGTGGATTTGGAGTAGAAATTGAAGAAATCTTGACCTAGGATTGGTGTTTACTAATTTCCTAAGAGATTAGGAGGAAAAAGTGGTAGTTTAGAAGTTGAAATGGCATAATTTTTGACAATGTAGAAACTAAAGACATAGGGGAATAAATGTATAGAAGACCTCGAATTCTAATTTGAACGTTTACTATGTGAAAATTAAGGAACAAGTGGAGGTATGTGTAACATCTCCTCACCTATGGGATGAGTAATTTGGTAATTTGGCACGGGTTAGGAGTGTTTAATATTGCACTGACATATTCATGCATTCATATATGCACATAAGTAGCAAATAGTGAATTTTTGCACATGCAAATGCTTGTACATGCATTCATGACATTTCCCGGTTTAATTGTGAATAAATGTGTTTTTATGAAAAATTGGCTTTACGTGAATGAGAATTTGTACTAGAGTAGATTATTAGGGTTTTCTCATTTTTAGAGAATTATAGGAATTTTTCGGGAATTTTTCGGAATTGTTTTCGGACCCGAAAAATTGTTAAGTGACAGAATAGGGATCTACCGGTAGTGAAATTGACTGCCCAATGGCACTGAAAACTTAGGCACATGAAATTAAGAATTTTTGGATTGAGCCATTAGAAATTTGGAGAGAAATTGGAGTTGAATTGGGAAGAAATTAAGTTAGCAAATGAGAGTGTGACATGTGTCACAAATCTTAGTTTATTCATTAATTAAACATCTTTGAATGAGTCTTACACGACTCTTCTCATTGCTTCTTCTTGTATCTTCTTTTATTAGTGTTGAAAGTGTGTTTGCTTGAAATCTCTTCTCAACCGAAGCCACACCACCTTGGTTCTCCTTTGAAGTTTGATTATTCTTGCTCACTTGTTCCACTCTTCTGCACCTTATCTTCTCTTCTTTAATTCACCATACAACCTAAACTCTCACCCCTTCACTAAGATGATGAGGATGCCGTGTGTATATTAGTGAAGAAAGTAG